>SJYO01029184.1:5666754-5828634 GCA_006410555.1 Capra ibex | reverse complement strand
TCCGACTCGTGGTTTCTTAACTACGAAAACTTGACACCACAACCTCTTCTGAGAACTCTCAGGGAACCTGACGTTCCTCTAGGTTGGTCAGGTAAGACTTCCTCTAGTTGGGACCCTAAAGAAACCTTCCTTACTATGATTTCGACTTTGAGGTCATGAAACCGGTGGAGTGTGTTTCTCAACTGAGTAACCTTTTCTCAGACTACGACCCTCCCTAACCCCCGTCCTCCTCTTCCCCTGCTGTCTCCTACTCTACCGACCTACCGTAGTGCTTGAACTACCTGCACTCAGACTCACTTGAGGTCCTCTACCACTACTTGTCCCTCCGGACCCCACGACGTTAAGTACCCCAGCGTTTCTCGGTCTGTGCTGACTCGCTGACTTGACTGTTCTTTGAAACACTACTAAAGTAAACCTAACCTAATTTAGACATCTAGTCAAACTCCTCGTAACTGTGGAATTGGTATACCTTAGAGATTAAGTATTGATACCATGTATGACGAAATGTATAAATTTAGAAGTAAGTAAATAGAATTAGAAACATTAAAAGTCACATTTCTAGAATGTGTAGAAAACAATTTAAATAAGAATTTGTAAATTTTAAAACTACGAAATTTTTTAAAATAAATAAATAAAATTAACCTCCGATTAATGAAATGATATAATATCACCAAAAACGGTGTGGAACTGTACTTACTCGGTACCCACATGTACTCCAAGGGGTAGGACTTGGGTGGAGAGTGGAGGGAGGGGTAGGGTAGGAAGTCCCAGTAGGGTCACGTAGTCGGGACTCGTGGGACAGAGTACGTATAAAACTACGAAAAATTTACTAAAAAATTTTTAACAAAAGTTTATATAAAAGTTTAACACACGAGGATGATATACTTTTTTATTGTCTCAAAACGTATGACTGGACCATGTGATACTATAATTATGTGAATAAAGGAATAAAAAGAGATCTAAAGAATTCCGACAGATGTATTTGTCAAATACAACAGACTGTAAATAAAGAAAATGAACGGAATAACGTTACCGACCTTCCAGGTCATATTAAAACTATGTTCACCACCCTTGTATGGAAGAATAGAACAATGACCATAATCCCTTAACTACAAGTTATAAATAGTGATTTATACTACAATATGAAATTCTGAAGAAGAACTATAACAAATAGATTTACTCCTACAGGAAATTATGGTTCAAATGACTCTGAAAATAATAATTACCTATAACTTCAAAGAGTTTACAAAAAGACATAGACAACTCTACTTAAATACACAAAAGATGAAATAATACCACTTAATATAATAAAGTAAAATTTCCATATTGGTTCGAACGTAAGGAGTATATGTGTAGTTAACCACTACTACGTAATGACCTAAGTTGTACGGTGCCCAGTCGTTTGAAAAAAGACATTTCTTGGTCTACAATTTATGAAAGTCAAAATATCCGGTATACCGGAGACACCGTTGATACATTGAGCCGGAAACATCAGTCTCTGGTATGCATTAACTTACCTGTACCGACACAAGACCATTTTGAACATAAGTATTTTTGTCCACCGTCCGGTCTAAACCGGACACCCGGTGTCAAACGGTTGGAGACGTTATACCGTTACAAAACTATTACTATAAACGTAGATAAAAGTATTCTCTTTAAAAGGAAAGAACCTTACAGAAACTGTTCAAAACTTTAGTCGAAATACAACCGGAGCAATTGACTGAAGTCTTCACAAAGGAGGAGGAGATGAAAAGACTAACGCAAACACATTCTAACTATATCAAAGAAGGAATTCATAAACTACTTTAAATAGTCACTTTGGTAGACCTGGACTCGAGAAAAGAATACCCCTCTAAAAAATAATGTTTAAGATAGTGAAAGTACTTATATCCTAATAAGTCTAAAACATAAAGAAGAACTCAGTCGAAAATCTTCAACACAAAAATTTCATTAAAAGTTAAAGAAGATTCAATAACTTGAATAACCCAATTTCAACAAACATTATAATTTAATAATCGGAAACTTACGGACATTCAAGAGAACACCACAACGGACAGAATGAGGAAATAACCCTCAAACACAAATGAAAAAATAAGAGTAGTGAGAACGATTTGTGAATAGGTAAAATGAAAAACATTTCTTGGTAAAAAAACAGAAGAATTAAAAGAAGAACAAAAGAATACTAAAAGAGAAAGTATCTAAATATGTGAATAAGAGGAATAGAGGAACTAAAATGAATTAATCTTAAATTAAACGAAAGAAAGATCAAAGAATTTCAAATTTGAATACAGTAACTGAAAATTTGAGAAATTTTAAAAGATTGTAGTCGTAAATTTCGATATACAAACGGTGGTTTATTATGGGATGAACTTTTGGTATTTAAAACTATATAGCACGAAAATAAAAGTAAGTCAAGTTTATAAAAGATTATAGACTACACTAAAGGAGATACCGGTTACCTAATAATTTAGACAATGAATTAAAGACTTAAAAATCACCAGATGTATCAACAAGAGAAAAACTAAAGATTAAATTTAAACAAAACCAGTCTCTTTTATGAGATACTAAACTTAATAAGTTTTATATAACTCTTAACAAAATACTGGATATTATACCAGGTAGATCTACGTACAAGGACCATATAAAATTTCTCGATATATAAGACACCAACAACCCACCTTATAAGACACTACTTTTCACACAAATATAAGAATTGACAAAGAGACATGGATTATACCGAAAAAAAGACGGACATAAATAAAAACAACAACAACAACAATAGTAACCGAATTTCCTTAAATTAATATTACACAAACCATACTTAAAGAAACACAAATAGAACGAACTTAAGTAACTCGAAGAACATGGACACCTAAATATCAAAAATAGTTTAAACTTTTACAATCCCAGAAATAAAAGAGTGTATAAAAGAAGACATAGGACCGAAAACCCTTGGTGTTAATATGTATACAATACTGAAGAACTTAAACAGGACATCCAACGACTATAAGACAAGTAAAATAAACAGAAAAATTTTAGAAATACGAAATAAAGTATATCAAAGATAGTAGTACAAAAGTTCAAATGACTAAGAAAGAAGAGTCTATAGATTAAACGACATAAGGTAGGTCCCATAACAAAACAAAGGGTCTATAAAATAAGAAGGAGAATTCTTTAAGGTAAACTAATAGTTGGTAAAGAGAGAAATGATACAAGTATAAAAGGAAATACAAAAACTTACAGTAATATTATCAACATCCTCTTCCGTTACCGAGGGGTAAGGTCATGAGAACGGACCTTTTAGGGTACCTGTCTCCTCGGACCATCCGACGTCAGGTACCCCAGCGATTCTCAACCTGTACTGACTCGTTGAAGTGAAACTGAAAAGTGAAAGTACGTAACCTCTTCCTTTACCGTTAGGTGAGGTCATAAGAACGGATCTCTTAGGGTCCCTACCCCCTCGGACCACCCGACGGCAGATACCCTAGCGTCTCAGCCTGTGCTGACTTCGCTGAATCGTCGTCGTCGTCGTCGTATTATCAATATTGTCTTTATTGCACTAACGTAATGACAACAATTAAAAAATTACATATTTACATATGTAATTTTTTATTCCTTTTTGAAAAGTTAGAAAGGAACAGGTATAGAAGTATTTATGAAGGGACGAATCTCTAGTCATCATTACGGTAAAACTATACATATAGACTTTAAAAAGATACGACATTGTATGTATATATACAAGATTGAGTTTATATACCAATAGATTTCGTATTTATCCCGAAGGGGTCACCGAGTCGTCATTTCTTAGGAGGACGTCACGTCCTACGTACCTCTGTGTCCAAACTAGGGACCTAGTCCTTCTAGGGGACCCCCTCTTTTACCGTTAGGTGTGATCTATAGAACGTGTCTTTTTAGGGTACCTGTCTCGTCGGACCGCCCGATGTCAGGTCCCACAGAGTTTCTTATCCTCTACCGACTCGTTGATTTTAGTTCGTCTGTTTTTTTAATTATCTCAGTAGGACATACGTATAACAAAACGGTAAACGAAAATAAAAACAGGTTTTACACAGAAACCTTTAAAGAATATAATTACATACATCCAGATAAAGTTAATGTAATAGTTAAACACGAAGTACCGAAATTTTTCATTGATTAATAACTGGATAAATCTAATAAAGATTCAAAAACGGTAACGTTCTTCATTATATGTAGGAATATTTTGTAAAAACATATATCAATAACAATAATAAATAGAATGATGTTGATTATCAAACGTAAATAACACACTAATGATACGACTTTGAACTCTAAGATTTCGTAGTAAAACCGATGACACAACTATCTCTTATCCCTCAACCCACGTTGAACCCTCTGGTTAATCTTCCGATGAAGTTATGAGGTCTACTCCTTGCTACTCTTGACCAACCTAGTATCTAAAAATAAAACTTCCATCATAGTCGTCCTAAACGACGAACTCACATACCGTACACTCTCTTTCGATCTTTATTTCTGACTGAGGTCACAGAGAACAGACACATTGATCCTTCCTACTTTAAGGATAGTTGACTCTACCCCTTCTGACACCCTTCTCGTCCAAAACCCTCTGCAGTCCTCAAACTAAAAACTGGACTATTTACACTCTACTGATCATGTGTACGTGAATCTCGACAACACATATGTTTTAACCTCAAATTCACTCTCCATACACACACCCGAAGGGACTATCGAGACGACTATTTCTTAGACGGACGTTACGTCCTCTGGGGTCAAGTTAAGGACCCAGTCCTTTTAGGTGATCTCTTCCCTATCCGATGGGTGAGGTCATAAAAACCCGAAGAGAACACCGAGTCGACCATTTCTTAGGTGGACGTAACTTCCTCTGGACCCAAACTAGGGACCAATCCCCTTCTAGGGGAACTTTTCCCTTTCCGATGGGTGAGGTCACAAGACCGAACCTCTTAAGGTACCCGACATATAAGGTACCCCAGTGTTTCTCAGCTTGTACTGACTCACTGAAAGTGACTACTACATAATCCTCAATAGTCATATATCTATAATAAGTTTCAGTACTTTGATCAACTCTAGTGGTTCACTAATTCACATCTATTTTCTCCTTCGTTAAGGACAAGTCAAGTCAAGTTAAGTCAACGAGTCGGTACAGGCTGAGAAACGCTGGGGTACTTAACGTCGTGGGGTCCGGAGGGACAGGTAGTGGTTGAGGGCCTCAAGTGACTTTGAGTGCAGGTAGCTCAGCCACTACGGTAGGTCGGTAGAGTAGGAGACAGCAGGGGAAGAGGAGGACGGGGGTTAGGGAAGGTCGTAGTCTCAGAAAAGGTTACTCAGTCGAGAAGCGTACTCCACCGGTTTCATGACCTCAAAGTCGAAATCGTAGTAAGGAAGGTTTCTTGTGGGTCCTGACTAAAAAATCCTACCTGACCAACTTAGAGGAACGTCAGGTTCCCTGAGAGTTCTCAGAAGAGGTTGTGGTGTCAAGTTTTCGTAGTTAAGAAACCGTGAGTCGAAAGAAGTGTCAGGTTGAGAGTGTATGTATGTACTAGTGACCTTTTTGGTATCGGAACTGATCTGCCTGGAAACAACCGTTTCATTACAGAAACGAAAACTTATACGATAGATCCAACCAGTATTGAAAGGAAGGTTCCTCATTCACAGAAAATTAAAGTACCGACGTCAGTGGTAGACGTCACTAAAACCTCGGGTCTTTTTATTTCAGACTGTGACAAATGTCACAAAGGGGCAGATAAAGGGTACTTCACCACCCTGGTTTACGGTACTGAAGCAAAAGACTTACAACTCGAAATTCGGTTGAAAAAGTGAGAGGAGAAAGTGAAAGTAGTTCTCCGAAAAATCGAGGAGAAGTGAAAGACGGTATTCCCACCACAGTAGACGTATAGACTCCACTAAGTATAGACTCCACTAACTATAAAGAGGGCCGTTAGAACTAAGGTCGAACAAAGAAGGTCGGGTCGCAAAGAGTACTACATGAGACGTATATTCAAGTTATTTGTCCCACTGTTATATGTCGGAACTGTATGAGGAAAAGGATAAACCTTGGTCAGACAACAAGGTACAGGTCAAGATTGACAACGAAGGACTGGACGTATATCCAAAGAGTTCTCCTTCCAGTGCACCAGACCAAAAGGGTAGAGAAAGTCTTAGAAGGTGTCAAATAACACTAGGTGTGTTAGTTTCCGAAACCGTATCAGTTATTTCGCCTTATCTAAAAAAAAGACCTTGAGAAAACGAAAAAGCTACTAGGTCGTCTACAACCGTTAAACTAGAGACCAAGGAGACGGAAAAGATTTTGGTCGAACTTGTAAACCTTCAAGTAAAAAGTACATAACGACTTCGGACTGAACCTCTTAAAACTCGTAATGAAATGATCGTACACTCTACTCACGTAACACGTCATCAAACTCGTAAGAAACCGTAACGGAAAGAAACCTTAACCTTACTTTTGACGGGAAAAGACCAGGACACCGGTGACGACTCAAAAGGTTGAAACGACCGTATAACTCACGTCATGAAAGTGTCGTAGTAGAAAGTCCTAAACTTTATCGAGTTGACCTTAAGGTAGTGGAGGTGATCGAAACAAACATCACTACGAAAGATTCCGGGTGAACTGAAGTGTAAGGTCCTACAGACCGAGATCCACTCACTAGTATGGTAGCACTAATAGGTCCAGTACTTCTAGAAAAAAACATGTCAAGAAGATACATAAGAACGGTGGAGAAGAATTATAGAAGACGAAGACAATCCAGGTCTGGTAAAGACAGGAAATAACTCGGGTAGAAACGTACTTTACAAGGGAACGATAGAGATTAAAAGAACTTCTCTAGAGATCAGAAAGGGTAAGACAACAAAAGGAGACAAAGAACGTAATTAGCGACTCCTTCTGAAAGAATAGAGAGGAACGATAAGAAACCTTGAGACGTAATTTTACTTATATAGAAGGGAAAAGAGGAAACGAAAAACGAAGAGAAGAAAAGTGTCGATAAACATTCCGGAGGAGTCTGTCGGTAAAACGAAAAAACGTAAAGAAAAGGTACCCCTACCAGAACTAGGGACAGAGGACATGTTACAGTGCTTGGAGGTGGGTATTAAGTAGTCCGTGAGATAGATAGTCTAGATCCGGGAATTTAGATAAAGAGTGAAGGTGACATATTAGTATTCCCCAAACTAAATCCAGTATGGACTCACTAGATCACCAAAGGGGATGAAAAAAGTTAAATTCAGACTTAAACCGTTATTCCTCAAGTACTAGACTCGGTGTCAGTCGAGGACCAGAACAAAAACAACTTACATATCTCGAAGCGGTAGAAACCGACGTTTCTTATATTAGTTAGACTAAAACCACAAGTGGTAGACCATTACAGGTACACATCTCAGAAGAGAACACAACAACCTTCTCCCACAAACGATACTGGTCACGCAAGAGAAACGTTTTGAGATAATCGGAAACGGGACGAAGTAAAACATGAGGTTCCGGTTTAAAAGGACAATGGGGTCCACAAAGAACTGAAGGATGAAAACGTAAGGTCAGGGGTATTACTTTTCCTGCACAAAAAATCCATAATAAAGATTTTCCAGAACATCCAGAAGTATCTTGGTAAGTTGAAGTCGAAGTCGTAATGACCAACACCGTATCTGAACCTAATGACACTATAACTTACCAAACGGAACCTTTGCTTGTCTCTAATAGACAGCAAAAACTCTTATATTAAAGACAATCTCTATCTATTTATCTACTATACGTTTCTACATTTCTTTCTAACATCCCTTTTATATTAAAAACTACACGTATGGACTTTGAAAGAAGAGACACAAATGTATGTATATACAAGAGTCAGTTTATATATCAATAGACTTTGTATTTATCCTAGTAGGATATACGTATAATAAAACGTCAAACGAAAATAAAAGTGAAATATATGTATTTTACACCCAGATAAAGACTTGGAAGATAAAACAAAGTAACCATGATAAAGATAGTAATACGGTTATGGTGTGACGGAACTAACAACAACAAAATATCATTAGAAACTTTAGTTCATCACTTTGAAAGGTTGAAACAAGAGAAATTTTCAAGGAAACCGGTAAGGTCTAAGAAATATCAAGATATACTTACATTATTAAAAAGATAATTAAAGATATTTTTGGAAAGACCTTCAAGTTAATTCTACCAAAATTTAGATATTTACTAAATCCTTCTTAACTGTAGAGATTGTTAAAACTCAAAAGGTTAAATACTCGTTCCAAATATAGAGGTAAATAAAGTAATTAAAGAAAGACGTTATAAATATCGAAAATCACATGTATATAACAACAATAAGTCAACGGTTCAGTACAATAAAACCATATCAACATTCAAGTATACGACAACATTCTTTATTATTTTTATATATTGAATCATATGGGAAATGAGTCAAAGGGGATTATTGTAAAACGCTTTCATATCATGTTGTGGTGTTGGTCCTTTAGGTATAATTATACACACGGTATAAGTCTAAAGTGTTCAAAATGTGTACACACATAAATCAATATGTCAACTAAGTATACTTCTAATGACGTCAGTTACTTATTCTCTCACGGTAGAGGTGTTCTCGGGGAGGAACAACGGGGAAATATCCGTGTGAGTAAAAAGAGACGGGGGTTAAGACATTGGGGAGTCTTGGTGATTAGAGGGAGAGACATTAAAACAACCAAACTCTTTGAATATATTTATATTAATGTAACATACATTGGAAACCCCCTAAAAAAAAAAAAGTGAATCGTATTAAGAGATCTCTATGTAAGTCCGACAAAGCACATAGTCATCAATGAGTAAAAAATAACGACTCATCATAGGGTACCGTGGTACCAAACAAACTGACAAGTAGATATCTTCCTGTAGACCCAACAAAGGTCAAAGGTCTGATCATCCTTATTTTGGTAATACTTGTAAACTAATTCCCCAAAACACACTCGTATTGAAAAGGTAAGAGAACCTATCTACGGGTCCTCACGTTAACGACTCAAAATACCATTATCGTTCTCGTTGAAACATTCTTTGTCGGTATTAAAAAAGGTCACACCGACATGGTGAAATGTAAGGGTGATCATTATATGTTCACCAGATTAAAGAGACATAGGAACTGTCTTAAACTACCACAGCGGTAAAAATAAAATCAGTTAGACTATCCACACATCACTATAACACCAAAATTAAACGGAAAGGAAGTACCGATTACTACAACTTGTAGAAAAGTAACCAAAACAGTAGAAGTCATTTTACATACACGTAAAAGGGGAGATAAAACATTAACCAAATAAAAACAAACAAACAAAAGAACAACACAAAACCTTGAATAGACATATAAGAATTGTGTTTATAAACAGTCCATATACCAAACGTTTATAAAAGAAGGTCAGACATCCAAACACAGAAGTAACAGAAGAGTCCAAACTTCGTGTTTTCAAAATTTAAAACTGCTGTATTTAGATTTTATAAAGGAAAACAACTATTACTAAAACTACAGTTTAGATCCTTGAGAAGTGGATCGGGATCCATAGTTTCAAAAAGAGGATATAAAAACATTTTCAAAGTATTAAAGGGTAAAAGGTAGATTCTCGTAGTAGGTAAAACTTAATTACAAACGTATTCTATACTCCAAATCCAGTTTTACATACAAAAGGGACACCTTTAACGAAAAAACCCCTCGAAAATTTAATACTTAAGTTAAAAATTACCCAACCAACTCAAAAGTTTTGGTAAACAAGACCGACGATTTAAATACTCACACTTCAGAAAGCATAAACGAATAAAATAAAAATAATCGACGTCCTGAATATCATTATGGGGAACAAAATGAGACTTATAACCGTTAAACATAGAAGAAAAAATTTTTAATGGAAATAGTTAGAAGAATCTTCAAATATTTAAAATTATTAAAAATTTTCTCGGTAAAAGTAACTATAAGAGATAAAAGAATAAAAATTAAAATAGAAAACCACGTCAATATCAGTAGGGAGTCATAGAAGTGTCCTAACTAAGGTTTTGGTGGGGGGAGATATAGTTTTATGTGGTTACGAGTTCAGGGAATATTTTTTCCGAAAAACATGGTAGTCGGGAGACAAAAGGTGTCTATGATATAGACACTGACATAGAAATAGTAAGGTAAAAAAAGGACAAACACAACCAAAATAAAACGAGAAAAGGGGGATCAAAGTACTCCACCTTTGAATTTAATAACTAAACGTTTGAAGTGAACAAAGATTGTATTCGTAAATGAAGATGTTTAATAGAAGAGACATGATAAAACCGTCGTGGGGTGTTTAAAACTATACAACTTTAAAAGTAAGTAACAATATCCGGAGACTATCGTTTTGATCTATTTGTCATGTTTGTTTTGTTTTATTTTATTGTCTGGTTATAGAACTTACTGAAATCCGTGTTTTTAGGAAGTGTTTATAATTTGTTAACATGGGAGGTTACATATTTTTATTAATATATGGTACTGGTTCATCCTAAATAAGGTCAAAATGTTCTAAAGCAGTTGTCCGTTTTTAGTCAGTTACACCAGACGACATAGTTATACGATGTCTTTTTGTTTATACTAAATTGTTTGAGTACCCTTTTTCTATTAAAAAATACAAATGGGTAAGACGACAAGAATAAAGAAAAGACTTCAAGGTTTGGAAGAAGACGGTGTTAAAGAAAGATAAATTTGTAAAAGGATTTTGGTAGGAAATTACTATTGCAAAAACCCTTGGTTAAGAATCAAAAGGAAACAGACTGTTGCAGGAGTAAAGTGGAAACAAGGATTTCTTATAAAAGTACCTTATAACTTAAACACCAACTGATCGAGGTGGACCGTGACAACCCACCACCACTTCCGACCATAGTAACGGTTCGAGACACCACAGCGGTTATAATAGGGGATGTAAAAAATTGTGATACTGGAACCTTTTCATAAAAGGAAAAATATTTTTAACTTTATGTCAACGACATTTTATAATACAATCAAAGTCTACAAGATGTATCACTAAACTGTAAACACATGTGGTGTTATTGGATCATTGATAGACAGAGGTATGCTTCAATAATGTTATAATAACTGGTGTAAGAAATACGACATATAATGTAGGGACACTGAATAAATAATGTATTGACCTCTAAACACGAAGAATTAAGAGAAGTGAATAAAACGGAGGGGATGGAGGAGGGGTGACCGTTAGTGGACAAGTAAGAGACATAGATATTCAGACAAAAGTAAAACAAAACAAAACCAAAGAAATGTACGGTGTAGATTCACTTTAGTATGTCATAAAAAGAAGGAGACAGACATGTAAATTAAATACATTTGAGTAGACTAAGGATGGGGTCTTCACTATATCAATAGAGTCAAAATATACACTACTTTATCAAACGGTTGTATACCTTTCTCAACGAGTCCGACGTCAGGTACCCCAGCTTTTCTCAACCTGTGTTGAATCACTGACTTGTTGTTACTCTATTGTGTTCATCTTTCTCTCTCCTTTCTCTTGGATATAGAGTGGATGTTCAAGTTTCTAAAGGGGTGGGACCCTGTGACACCGGTTAGAAAGAAGTATGGGTACCGGTTAGTCGAAGGTCTAGGGTGGTAAAAAAAAAAAAACTAAATTGAGAACGTAAACAGGGAAGGATAGGTAAAGACCACTGATGTGGAAAAGTGTCTAGAGATAGTGGAGTGGACCTACCCGTGTCATTGGACTTACCCTCCTGAAACTGTTAACTGTTAACTAAACGATGGTAGGACGAGACTTCATTTTTTGATATACACCTTCACAAGTGTAGTGGAAAATCTCAGTATGTACAGTTTTCAGAGGGGAGGGAAGGGATCATAACGACTGTGACTATATGTATGTATATGTATATATATACATATATATATACATATACATAATAAATGGTCCACAGATATGTCTCTAAGACAATAACATCTTTCCTTTTCCCGGACTTACCGATTTACAACTGATGTTTCCACGTCATCTCCCACAAAAAAATTACGTATTCAATTAACTAAAAAATTTAACGTCATAGTTATGAAATAGATAAATAAATTTGAAAAATAAAACATAACCACATATCGGTTAATTGTTACAACACTACCAAAGTCTACTTGTCACTTCCCTGAGTCGGTATATGTATGAACATAGGTAAAAGGGAGTTTGAGGGGAGGGTAGGTCCGACGGTGTATCGTAACTTGTCTCAAGGGACACGACATGTCACCCAAGAACAACCAATAGGTAAAATTCATATCGTCACACGTGTACAGGTAGGGTTCAAAACAAGACTCGACTCAGTAAGTCTTGGAAGACGGAGACTCTCGTCAAGTCAGTCAATCGACAAAATACGAAGAAAGGACTACAGGTCAGGATAAAGTTAAAACTTAAAAGAATCATAGTGAATTGAGTGAAGAGAAATTTCCGATAAAACATTATTACACAGTAAAGATACAGTTGAATACTGGAAAAGAACAAACGTATTTTCTTACGAGTAACCATACATAGTCGACTTTATACTAAAAACAGTAAGATGATGCTGCATTTCTCAGTGATTATACCAGAGATTCAGGATTTTCTGAAATTATGAAGAAACGAATAGAAACTAGTTGAACCAATATCTTGAGATTAATATATTTTTTTACATTGATAGTAGTACAGTTGGCGTAAATGGGAAGAACTATAGGGTACTAAGAAACGTGATTCCCGCGTTCCGGTCCAGGAACGACTGACGAACTATTGACTTACTCACTAATAAGAGGAACAATTACCTGTTACTATATCTTTTGAGAAGGTATACACGTCTTATAATTACTCTTCGACGTGTTCGACTCTATTCTGATATTCTACGACGTTCGTTAGCGAATATTCTTGTAATATTTTTTATAATGAGCAGTTCTTACATAGGTCTGACCCCCAGAGACCCACTGCTTACTCCTTCTTTTCCCTCTGTGCGTGAGAATGACACTTGCTGGTTCATTAAGTGTTTGTTGCGAACAGGGTACCAAAGATTATAACTCAAAAGGCAAATTTAATTTTTTTTTTTTTTTGGGTGAAACAATCTATCGTAACGTCTAACACTTTACCCCTTCCCTTTATAGAACGAAGTAAGAGTCGGAGAAATTACGAAAGACACGGTCGATGTCACACAGTTCGTAAACAGGAAGCACTTTTTATAGCGGTTCTACTGAGAATTTTCTTTAAAGTTGGTTGAGGTTCTTCGACTGAGTAAGTGTTGTGACAGGTAAAGGAGTTAAAACAAAAGTTAAACCCCATAACAGATATTAACCTTTAAAATCCTTTCGGTAAAAAAAGATCAGACGTAAAAACCTACTATATGATCTTTTTCCCCTTGTGAGTGACCTATAACAAATTACGGGGTCAAGTTAAGTGTACCCGAGACAGTTATCCTAAAGACTCAGTCAACATTACCTGTGTACCTTACAGTGTCGGTGTCCCCCGACTCTCTAGTAAATTCGGACAAAAAGTGTTGACTCATTACATCTCTAGTGAAAATTTCCCCCTTTT
Organism: Capra ibex; assembly: GCA_006410555.1. Taxonomy (NCBI): domain Eukaryota; kingdom Metazoa; phylum Chordata; class Mammalia; order Artiodactyla; family Bovidae; genus Capra; species Capra ibex. The sequence continues at coordinate 5,815,065 of SJYO01029184.1, read as the reverse complement.
TAAGAATGATTAGAGGTCACAACTGAATTTAATAAAAGTCTTACGATAATTTTGTTCTCACATTATTATATAATTACTTCACACATTACATTGTACATATAAAGATATGTTTATATATAAAATTCATTATGTGTATTTTAATTCATATTTGAGGAATAAGTATCTTGTGTACACTAATAAGGGAAAAGGTAGAGGAAAGAAGATCAGTTTCTTCCTGTGGACGTAGGATATCTCACAGAAACAAACCGTTCTTGGGTAGAAAACAGATTGTGCAGGTGGAAACACCCCACAAAAGAAAAAATATACCGAAAATTGTTAATATTGTTGTGAACCAAAGGTAAGTCAACCAATTGTGTTTGTGTATTTACCCGTCTTTTTATCGTACCGTCGTGAACTAGCATTCTGATATGGAAACCTTTGAAGATTTATTTAATAGTAGCTTTACTTTTATGTTTTAATCTTATAAGATTATTGTTATCTGATTAGTAGAGGGGACTGTGTAGACGTCTCGGATCAAACTTTTTATAGGTAAATGTTTTCGTCTTGACAAGTAGTTTCAGTATTTGTTCGGTTTTCATATCGACCTTTGTCTTAGGTCTTGACTTGGTGAAAGAACGGCAAATCATGTCGTCAAAGGTGTTTCGTTGTGACTGAAATAAACATAAAAATAAAGTTGCGTAGATGAGATTCTGATTTTAGTCTTATTACGACGAAACACAAGAGCGAGTATTACAAACCTCAAAACATAGTGAATCCCTGTGTAATTTAAAATAGATAGGTGACAGTAATAGACAAAAACAAAGAAAATTGAACCTTGAGATAACACTGTTATCTCACCACAGAATAAAAATACAGGCACGGTAATCACAAGTTCCATACTCCTTGTCTACTATCATCTTAAAAAAATACCTTTTTTTTCAGAATTCCTTTTCTAGTTCCGAGGACCTACGTCACGTAAACCGGTTTCCGTTGTTCTCAAAGACCCGAAGGGTCCACGGAGGCACCATTTCTTAGACGGACGGTTAAGTTCTCGACGTCCTCTGCGCCCAAACTAGGGACCTAACCCTTCTAAGGGACCTCTTCCTCTACAGTTGGGTGAAGTCATAAGAACGGACCCTTTAGGGGGTGTACCTCCTCGGACCACCCGATGTCAGGTTATTGTCGTTGTTGTTGTACTCAAATCTATCAAGCTTGTCACCGTTGGAGATTCTAAACATCTATCGGCGATAATACCTCCAAGATTTAAGGTGGAAACCCCTGTTTTTTATTTCCAGTGACCTGTCCTTTACTTTGGTGTAAAGGGGGGAACTGGATTTAAAGGGGAGTACATTCTATTCCGTCACCCACTTCACTAGAAGGTTTCAAAAGTCGAGGTTACGATACACAACAAGATTTAGTCATCAAATTAACAACAGGACGTAAAAAAGTGAAATAAAGGAGGATGTTAAAACAAGAGTCAAAACTGACTTTATACTATACTGGTTTGTTTTATCAAACGAGATTCGGAAAAAACTACGGGAATTTTAGTCTCTCTATATTTCACAAAGTACGACGTATTAGTAACCAAACCGGTTTTTAAAACCCCCCAAAAAGACATTGGGTTTGTTTGAAAAAACGGTTGGGTTATGTATCTAACTATTACTGAAGTAAACAAAGTCAAAATGAACTATCGGAAATATAAAATAAAAAGAATATTTTAAATGAAATTAATATTCAAAACTCGTTTATTATACAAAATGTACACATTTCTGTCTCTACTGTCCTTATTAAACAACGACAGTGGTAGTTTACTGTGTACGTGACTACAAATGTACTGTGGAACTCTCTACTTATCCAAAACCTTCCGGTCACTTATTTTTATCTCTCGTAAACTCCGACCCCTCCTACGTCCGGTCTACTCGGACCATAAAAGTACCCTGTCATTTCTCGTTCCCTCACCACCGTTCTTCCCTCTTTAAGTCGTTTTGAAAGTCTCCCGGAGACGGTCCGACGTCTCCCGAAACCTACAGTCCGTCTCTCAAACTCGAACTATTCGTCTGTTTGCCTAGGTAGTCCCGAAAGACGACGGAGACACATCTACAAAGGCCGAGTCGTAAGTTATTACTCGGGGTCAGGTCCCGGACGGTCCAGTAAACCAAAACAAGTAGGAAACCTTACTACACGACAAAGGAAGGAACTTTCGAGCGAAGCGTGAAGCAGGGAAGAATCCCCAACGAAATCCACTGGGAATTTTTGGTGAACCGGGAATCAAAGGAGTAGACATCTTACTCCTATACTTACATCCAGACAGAGAGTCAGAGAAAGAACGAAAGAGAGAGAAGAGATTCTGTGAGCTCACTGTCATCCTAGAATAGTTACTTTACAGAGTGATGTCATCGACAATAGATGGACACACCTCGACCTTACTCACTTCAAACCCTTTTGTTTACGGTGTCTACTAACAGGACGGTTGAAATTTTAGGTATTTAAAATTTTTCAAAAAGGTTTGAGACCGAAAAAAAAAAAAATTACTTTTCTTCAATTAAATCACTGAAACCTCTTATGTGTCCTTTTTAGTTGGTACAAAAATTGTCGAACCTAAGAAAACTGACGTTAATTGTCTTATAGGTTGATTAACACCGATTTTATTACTCCTGTAAAATAATAGAGTGTAGGTCTCCATCCAACCAAGAGTCAAGTCAAGTCAGCGAGTCAGCACAGGCTGAGAAACGTTGGGTTACTTAGCGTCGTGCGGTCCGGAGGGACAGGTAGTGGTTGAGGACCTCAAATGGGTTTGAGTACAGATAACTCAGACACTACGGTACTTCGGTAGAGTAGGAGACAGCAGGGGAAGAGGAGGACGGGGGTTAGGGAGGGTCGTAGTCTCAAAAGGTTACTCAGTTGAGAAGTGTACTCCACCGGTTTCACAACCTCAAAGTCGGAGTCGTAGTCAGGAAGGTTTCTTGTGGGTCCTGACTAGAGGAAATCCTACCTGACCAACCTAGAGGAACGTCAGGTTCCATGAGAGTTCTCAGAAGAGGTTGTAGTCCCGACGAATTAAGTCACCGAGTTGGTATAGTAGTCTCGATAATCCAAAAAAGGTAGAAAGATGAGACAGTAGGAGTCGTCGGGGTCGTACTACCACAGAGGGGAGAACCAACGTCCTACCGACGTCACCGAGGTCTAAAGAATACGTACGTTTTTACAGGCTACTTCTCCTTATCCCGAGTAAAGAATAAAAAAAATTAAAATTAATACTTTCTTTTGGAAGATATCGATTGAAGGGAACCCAAGGTGACCGGTCTATTCGTTATCAGTGTACGAATGAAGAATCGTCGTCCTCTCCTAATCTTATACCCATAGATCGTATAGGACGAAAATATCACTCACTCAAGACGGACTTATCCTCTTTCACCTCCCCTCCTTTTACCCACAACCCTTTCGTTGATTATCGAGGACGGTGTATACAAGAAAAAGGTTGTGAGTAGAATTCTGGGGGAGAAGGAAATGCATCGGCGACCGATTAATTTCGATTCATAAATCGTATTTAGTCTCGAAAACACTTAATAGACTTATTAATCTCAGTAACATTCGGGTTCCGGGAATAAAATAAAGTAGATTTTCAAATTACTATTTACCCGAGGGTATCGGGTTTTACTCGAAGAGACTAAGACTTTGGCCTACATTAAAAAATAACTTAACCCGAAATCCTTTTATTGAATTTTACATGTCCCTAACACTATTTCTCGTCGAATTTAAGAGAGAAAAAAAAACGAAATGTTTAGAAGTAGTCGATGGTTTTTATTCTGGTCTAATTTCCCCATACACTTATAAATTACATTTTAATCCTTATACACCAATTTTTAGTCCTTTCTCAAATCTCGATACTGGTACTTATTTAACACTTTATAGTCGAATGAAGAGACGATGTTGTAACTGGATTTCTTCGAAAAGACAAAGGGGTCGTTGGAACGTGTCGTAATCGAACGAAGGGAGTCTCATTTAATTTACACTAAAAGTTCATGATATGAAGTAATAAAGTCTTTAGTGTTATGGATCGTCTTTATTCTTGTAAAGTATTTAGTATAACCTCAAATAAAAATTCCGTCTCGTCTCTTTCATAAATAAACCTTTTTACGATAAAAAGAAAATTTAGATGATTTAAAGGTTCCTGAATGTTTAGTAGAGATACTACTTCGTCATTTACGCTGTATCATACAAATTAAATGAATTTTATGTAATCACTAACGGGTTATTATAAACAAAAATTTTTTCTCAAAATCAATCGACTCTGTATTTCTATTTTCGGTGTAAAGTTTATTCGAATGACTAATCTGCGAGACCTCCTATTTTTAGTATAATTACGATTGTTGATAAAAGATTTTAGTCTAAGAGAACAAGTACGTAAGTTAGTGAACATTGACAAAAAGGTTTGAACCGTATATGTAATTATAATGCAGAAAAAATGTATGTGTGTGGGTATATCTACGTACGATACGTCACACACGGAGTTTAGTCATGTAAACTTACAAACTTATTCAGTTGTAGACTGAATAGAGACAGAAAAAAAAAAAAAAAAATGTAGAATCATGACTTTAACTGTATTTTCGAATAGAAAGTATAAATCACCGGTCCAAAATTTCCGGAAAACTTAAATTAGATACAGACAATATTATGAATCTGGTCAGACGGAACCTACCCTCATCAGGTACATCCACTGACTAAGGAAAGATCTAACACTCATTGAATTGTTGTCTCTTTCACAAGTCAAATAATACGTGGTAGGTACCTCCGACCCGAAGTGACCACCCAGTCACCATTTCTTAGACGGACGTTACGTCCACTATACTCAAGTCAAGGACCCAAACCTTCTAGGGGACCTCTTCCTTTACCTTTGGGTTAGGTCATAAGAACGGACCCCTCAGGGTACCTGTCTCCTCGGACCACCCGATGTCAGGTATCTCAGCTTTTCTCGACCTGTGCTGAATCACTGATTTATTGTTCTTGTCGGAACACAATTCACTCAGTAGTTATTACCAAGAAGTTATTTTAGAGAATGATACACTGAGCTCAGTCCTCAACGGAAGAGGTCTCGTCACCAGAGGTCCCATCTCATAAATATGGGGTATTTGACACACACATTCTACTTAGTAGACCCTTCATTTTTCCTATATAATTTTGAACGTAAATGAGACTAGAATTTTTCTTTATTTACCTAGAAATCGTTATCGATCTTCGTTGAATCGTCGTCGTCGTCGTCATACATTAAACAATCACCAAGTTCATACATGAAATTATGTATGTTACTTTATGTATGTATAATCCTCCTGTACAAGTATAAAATAGTGCCTATTCCTAATACCTTCAAACCTCTGGTGACAAAGTCAACATCTTACAGGTTCACCCAACTAAAGGAGTATCCCCTCCGCGTGACGAAAGGTTTGGAAGATTGACGACCGTCTATGGGGTTTAAGATGGTGTGACGGAGAAAGAAATCGTATTAGTCCTCAAGTTAGACCTAAACTTATGATCACGAAGGTGAATGTCAACACACTGGAACCTACTTTGTCAAGTGAAAAATCAAAAGAGTAGAGATTTTACCTGTATATTTATGGTGAAATGTCCCATCAACACTCTCAAACATCTGTACACTTTATTAATTATCTATCAACTTTAAGTCCTTTATAATCGACGAAAGTCGTATACAATTTTAGAATTTGTATATTCGAAAACTAATAGTCAATAGTTATGTAGACGTATTTACTCAAACTCTAACACAAAATTTAACACCATTTTGTGTGTATGTGTCACATAGTACACTTTACGGTCCGACCTACTTAGTGTTCGACCTTAGTTCTACCGGTCCTCTTCATAGTTGTTGAAGTCTAAACGGTTACTATGGTGAGATTATCGTCTTTCACTTCTCCTTGATTTCTCGGAAAACTACTTCTCCTCTCACTTTTTCGACCGAACTTTAAGTTTTAAGTTTTTTGATTCTAGAACCGTAGACCAGGGTAGTGAAGTACCATTTATCTTCCCCTTTTTCACCTTTATCACTGTTTAATATAAAAGAACACGAGGTTTTAGTGACGTCTACCCCTGACATCGGTAATTTAATTTTCTGTGAACGAAGGGTTTGTACGACATAGGACGCACACCACCTAAGTACAGTTCCATACCGTTTTGGTTATGTCATAACATTTCATTTTATTTCATTTTTATTTTTAATTTTTTTTTATTTTTTTATTTTTTTATTTTCTGTGAACGAGGAACCTTCTTTTCGATACTGTGTGTGTGTGTGTGTTTCTTTTCGATACTGTTTGGATCTGTTGTACAATTTTTTGTCTCTGTAGTGAAACGACTGTTTCAAGACATATCAGTTTTGATACCAAAAAGGTCATTAGTGCTTGTCTACACTCTCAACCTACTATTTCTTCCACGTCCCGGCTTCTTGACTACGGAAAGTCAACACCACGACCTCTTCTGACAACTCTCAGGGAACCTGTCTTTCCTCTAGTTTAGTCAGTTAGGATTTACTTCAGTTGACACTTATAAGTAACCCTCCTGACTACGACTTCGACTCCGAGGTTATGAAACCGGTGGACTACGATTCTCGACTGAGTGACCTTTTCTGGGACTACGATCCTTTCTAACTTCCGTTTTCCTCTTCCCCCACCGTCTACTTCACCAATCTATCGTAATGACTGAGTTACCTCTACTTAGATTCGTTTGAGGTTGTCTATCACCTCTTGTCTCCTCGGACCACACGACGTCAGGTACCCCAACGTTTCTCAGCCTGTGTTGAATCACTGACTTGTCGTTGTTGTTTTTGTGTTTATTGTATTTTTACTGGTAAAATTGGTAAAATTCTACTTTAAGTTACCAAAACGATACCAGATTTACCCAGGGAGTTTTAAGTACACATCTTTAGGACCAGTGGTTTATACTACCAGAATTTTCCACTCCAGAAACCCTTCACGAATTTGGTATACCCCGTTCCCCTCGAGAGTACTTACCCTAATCACAAGACTTTTGGGAACCGGAAATATGGTACACTCCTGGGTCACTCTGTCGTTTCAGATATTCGGTGTTTTTCCCAGGAGTCCTCTTGTACTGGTACGGTCATAAACCAAAACCTACAGGTCGGAGGTCTTGACACTTTTTATTTAAAGACAACAAATATCCAATAGATCAGACTCTATAAACCAAAATCTTCGGACTTGCCTGATCCTATTCGTAAATCATGTAAGCATCCCAACACGTTGGTAATGGAGATAGATCAAGATCTTGATAAAGTGGTGGTGTCTACCTTTGAGTATGTTTCATTCGTTAGTGAGGAATTAGGGAGGACAAGGGTTAGGGAGCATTGGTGATTAGACCACACACACAGATACCTAAACGGATAAGACCTATAAAATATGTTTACCCTAGTATTTTATACGTGAGAAAACACTGATCGGAGAAAGTAAATTGTACAAAAGTTCCAAATAGGTACAACATCGTACATAATCTTGAAGTAAGGAAAGGAGTCAATTTGTTATAAGGTAACATACCTATCTGGTGGAAAACAAATAGATTGGTAGTCGACTACCTGTACACCAAACAAAGATAGAAAACCAATAATACTTATCACCACGACACTTGTAACCACATATGTAAAAACACACCTGTATGTAAAAACTAGGAGAGTACATACATGGATCCTTATCTTAAGGACCCAGTGTTACACGAATCGACATGTTACGCGAATCAGCACAGGCTGAGAAACACTGGGGTACCTGACCTCGAGCGGTCTGAGAAGACAGGTACCCTAAGAGGTCCGTTCTTATGACCTCACCCATCGGTAACGGAAGAGGTCCCACCCAGTGTTACCAACCTTGAATTTGTACGTCCGACCCCAGAGGGAGTACAGGATCTCCCAGGAGTACATTTCTACGTCGAGTCCCACCTTACCCTTCCCTTCTTCCCATCAGACCCCCGTTCCCGAACCAAGAGGGGAGTCACGATGTAGAACTGAGTCGTGAGTCCCTTAAACTCTTAAGATATAAACTTTGACGAAAAGACGTTTCAACTTCCACAACGACAAAGTATAATATTCTAAAGAGTCCCATGTAGAAATAGGGGTCCCATAGTCCTCAGATTCACAAAGAGAGTCTTCTAGTATAAAGTGTCTGAGGACTAGGTCTCCTCCTCAACAACAAGTCAGTGATCCAACACAGACTGAGAAACACTGGGGTACCTGACATCGGGTGGTCCGAAGGGACAGGAAGTGATAGAGAACCTCAAACGAGTTTGAGTACAGGTAACTCAACTACTACGGTAGGTTGGTAGAGTAGGAGAAAAAGGGGGAAGAGGAGGACGGACGTTAGAAAGGGTCGTAATCCTAGAAAAGGTCACTCAGTGAAGAAACATAGTCCACCGGTTTCATAACCTTGAAGTCGAAGTCGTAGTGAGGAGGGTTACTTATAAGTCCTAACTAAAGGAAATCCTAACTGACAAAACTTGAGGAACGACAGTTTCCCTGAGAGTCGTCAGAAGAGGTCGTGGTGTCAAGTTTTCGTAGTCAAGAAACCGGGATTCGGAAGAAATACCAGGTTGAGAGTGTAGACAGGTACTGATGACCTTTTGGGTATCAAAATTGTTATGTCTGTAAATAACTGTTTTACTACAGAGACGAAAGATTATATGACAGATCCAAACAGTATCGAAATATCAATGTACTGGTATTAAAGTACCTTCGTGGTTCCTTGTTATCACACTACGGACCCTTTAAATTCTTAAACCGAAACTCTCATAAATTCTCATATTCGATAGTCTCGTCATTTGTCAAGGTAAGTTTCTTGGTGTACCCATACGATATTAACACCTACATAAGGATTTGTGTCTCTTTATCACTAACACTCCGGTAACGGTAGGTGTATGAAACTCCCAAATTAAAAAAAATTTAATAAAATTCACCTGACAGATTTTATATCACAAAGAGTCACACGAAACAGTGTCTTATCGACTCTTTATCTTAAGATCACCTTAGACGAAGACGAACGACTACTTAAAAAAAAACTTCGGAGTACCTTTGACAGTCCTCAGTCAAATCTCTTCTCCCTCCGGGAAAGACAGTCCCTATTAATTCCTTCCTAAACATCTGTCCCACCATAAACTCGACCTAAAACTTCGATTAACACATTCATGTCTTACCTTCTTTACTGAAATCGTTGGGTTTCCTTTTCCCCGATCTCAAAATCAGGTATCGTTCAGATACTTAATTGCAGAAGGAATTTTGAAAGGGTGTGGATATAACCCCCTTGACACGAGCCACTACTTCTACCCCTCGATTTAGTCCGAACCGGTACGGGACCTCTCCGAGTGTCAAACAAGCTCCCTCTATACGATTATCTATCGATAATATATACACTTTGATAGACGGGTAAACCGTGGACTTTCGTTAACCTTTTGAACCACGTATGCTGAGTTCTACCATACACCACTCTTAACTCTGAACTCCGGCACCCGTCTCCGGGTTAGTAACTCTGAGAACAGGTTGTAAAATTTCTCAAGTACGAAGTAGTAGATACTCAGTACTCACGTTCTACACCAACGGCATAAAGGTGGTAAATTTCTAAGGTAGGTATCAAATGTTGAACTGGGGTTTACTAGAGATAACGTGGACTATTTTACGAAGTGTGACTTACATACGGTAAGAGAGAGTGAAAGTCTATATGATTTTACCTCTTTAGTACTTTAAGTCTTAACTCCTTTACATCACTCAATTACAACACACACACTCACACTTCAGTGAGTCAGTACAGTCTGAGAAACGTTGGGACACCTGACATCGGGTGGTCCGAGGAGACAGGTACCTTAAGAGGTCCGTTCTTATGATCTTACCCAACGGTAAAGGAAGAGGTCCCCTAGAAGGGTTGGCTCCCTAGCTTGTGTCCAGAGGACGTAACGTCCGTCTGCGAAATAGGAGACTCGGTGGTCCCTTCGGTATTACAATCACAATCTCAAGCAATTCGGTATCTCAATTACAATCGGATATAATTAACTTCAAATCCCAGACATTACTACCTCTGTAAGGAACGGTACGACTAATATTATGTGGAGACACGAAAAAGACTAAGTAAAATTTTCCTTGTAGATCTGTTTGATTCATGTAACCCTCCTTTAACTGATCCGATCCTTTCTGAGGTGGTAAGAGATATACTTTTTCTATGTCTTTAGTGGACTCGAAGACATCATGAGGTGTGAAGTAAGGACCTTGAGCGAACGGTGAGAGTTCCGGTTTCAAATAGACAGAAGAAATGATCTGAGTCCAAAGTACTCCATCTCTGACGACAAGAGACGACACAGGGATCACAAAGACGAATCTAAACTGTAAATTATATAGAACTTACTCAATCACTGACTCTTCGATTCCGAACCTTCGTCTCTACTCCTCTCTCTTGATAATTTAGAACCCTTTCGACCGTACACCTTCACCATTGTACGAACAAAGGATACTAACAGAAGTATGTTACTCCAGGTTATCTACATATTTTCTTTGGTATCCCTGTGTCTTACCAGAGGTTATTTGTTTGAGAAAAGAAGAGATCAGTGAAATTCTGTTTTACTCATATGACATATTATATGTGACATCGTCAAAAAGTGTAATAAACCCCGTTAGACTACTTTTGGTTCCAGTCAGAAGGGTGTGTTTTTATGTATATGTTTGTATGTTTGGTAGGTGTCGGAAAGGCACCGAGAGTGTAATTCCTAGAGTAAAGGTGACGAAAACGTCAATTGTTTTCGTGGAAATGTATGTGTGAGGTTTGCTGGTTGAAGGGATCACCGAGTCTGCCATTTCGTAGACAGATGTTACGTCCTCTGGGCCCAAGCTCGGGACCCAACCCTTCTAGGGGACCTCTTTCTTTACCGTTAGGTAAGGTCATGATAACGGACCTTTTAGGGTACCTGTCTCCTCGGGTCATTCGATGTCAGATACCCCAACGTTTCTCAGCCTGTGTTGAGATTGCAATTCCTAGAGTAAAGGTGACGAAAACGTCAATTGTTTTCGTGGAAATGTATGTAATAGAAGCCTTATCACTGTGTCCCCCTTACGTTCCGACTTGATACTTTGGGAATCACGTTCACTTCTTTTATTTCGAGTCTCTCCAATTCAGTAAACGGGTACCAGTGTGTCGGTTATTTAAAACCTCGTCCCCACACTCAGGACACCTAGTCCGGGTCTAAGTTCACCGAGACGGTACGCAGTACCAACGAAGACACAGGGATCTTTACAAGTCTGTCCGAAACGATGGAGACCCGTCCGGTTATCTACAAAAAACTCGTAACTGTCACCTACACGTTATGAACTATTTACATATTTTATGTTCACTCTTTCACGACACACACACACACACAATAGTCTCTCCGATGTCTCCCATTCTCCATCTGAGACCTCTGTCTGGTAGGTTGAAACTTGGGTCAAAACCGGTGAACCGTCTGTGTACTAGAACCCGTTCAATAAATTGAAATTCAGAGTCAAAGAAGTAGACATTTTATCCCTATTATTATCATAGAAGGAATACACAATAACTCTCTGAGTTTACTCTATCATACATATGTCACGAAGTGAGTCATGGACCGTGAACCATTCGTGGATCACTTGTAGTCGGTAAGAGTTATTCACTATCAATCACAACTACATTAATAACAACAGTAAACTTCATTAAAAGTAAAATTATTGTGGTAAGTAGAGATTCCTCCCTTAACAAAGAAGACAGGTCACGACACTTCCTCAAAAAGACATGGAATTAAGTTCGACACACGAATGTCCCTATACGTCCAAATCGGGGGTGGAGTCCAAAAAAAGAAAATTCTCATCCATATCCCTAAATCTTTTTATCACATTTATTACTGGTAGTAAAAATACCAAAATCAACTATTTCTTTGAATATTACTTATAAACATAAAACTGTTTTTTCTATATGACTATAAAAAGGGTCACATTTCGTCAGCTCTCTCTCTCTGTTACAGTAACGGGGAGTTTTTAATTCGTAAAGTAGTTTGACCGATTTACAAATTTTACAGACGTCTTTCGTGTTTCTATAAATATGTGATACAGTTGTTAACAGTGAAAACTTTACGACTGGTAACCCCCTATATTTCTCACCCCATTGTCGATCACTAGATCCTTGACCCGTTTTAGGTGTCGACTGTAGGATGTGATTTTATTTTCTTCGTAATTCAAAGGGAACCACTAAAACAGTCCCAGTCATTATCGACATTTACATTTAAAACAAAACACCGTCTATCCACAATCAATCTTATACTTTCTGTCAATTTTTATACTGGGAAGTCTAAATTTACCGTCTATTGTAAATTTGACTTTCACCATCCTTCTTACCAAACTATTTCACTGAAAACCTCCCGAATTAGGACAGTGAAAAAGGTCGTTATCTAAAAAGATTCGAAAAAAGAAAGGAGGATTATTTTCGTCGACCGTACCTCAGACCAATACACACTATAAAATTTAATATTGGGACACGACAAGACGATATGAATCAGTGAGTCAATACAGGCTGAAAAACGTTGGGGTACCTGACATCGGAAGGTCCGAGGAGACAGGTACCCTAAGAGGTCCGTTGTTATGACCTCACCCAACGGTAAGGGAAGATATACCCTAGAAGGGTCGGGTTCCTAGCTTGGGTCTAGAGGACGTAACGTCCGACTAAGAAATAGAAGACTCGGTGGTCCCTTCAGGTTTAATATTGGGTTAGATACAAAAACATGTGATAACTTAAAATAATCCGTTCGAATTACCGTTTTAGGTAAATTGAACATAAAATTAATAGAAATTAAAATATCTTAAACTCTTGTTCGATGGTTGGTTCTACAGTCTAAATGGTACACTACCAAACAAAAAAGAAGGGTCCAACGGTCAAAAGAGTCTAAAGGTTTGAAAGATATCGAGACCGTTCCTTCTATTAACTTCTCTCTTTTACTTAGGTATAAAATATTTCCGTTTCTTTACCTCACCACTAAATCTTAAAGTGTACGACCAATAATTTTATTAGTGTATTAAAAATAGAAAGATTCATTTCACTCCACCTCTCAACTTCGTTGATAGATTCCCTCCTTTCAGGGTATAAATACAGTTAATAAAACAAATTTCCAAACGAATGAAGAGAGGAACTCACAGTACGAGACGCGAGGGAACTAGTTCAGTTCAAATAAAGAAGTGATATTTCACTTCATAGTCGACACAAGAGACTTAAGTCACAGAAAGGACCGACATAAAATCATAAAGTAGACATATCACCCTTATGGTCGTTTCGAGTATTGACGGACGTAAGGATCCTTTTTACGTTAATCGTCTATGAATCCTAAAATTTCGTTGGATATGTTACTACGGAGTTTCACGTTCCACGATCACAAAGATGTGATGTGTGTTTCCTTCTATAAATCTTAAGTTACATGGATGGACTGAAACCGGATCCAAACTGTTTAAGAACTCCGTAATAAAATTAATTCCCTTGACTTAAAATATAAGGAGGTAAGGAGGGTCAATGGTTTATCCTAAAAAAAAAAGGTAGTGTTTTCAGTTTCCCAACCTTTAATCATTCCTAATTGTAAAGAACACACGGACTAAACGGTTTCAAGACGTGACTTATTTTACTTTCATAACGGTTTTTCCATTGTTGGCAACTTAAATTATAATTATACAATATGTCAGATACAACGTACGTCCATCCGTCATCGAAAACCTAGACTCGACACTCGGGTGGAACTGACACCTCTATAAAGGAATGCAATAAAATTATACTTTGTCATACTCCTTGTTAGATTATATGGGAAATGAAACTCACTGTTAGATCTTATCTCTTCCCTAACGGTGAGTCCTCTAGAGTCATTATCTTGTCTCCACGGAAGGCGATATCGACGAACCTCACTAAAAAAAAGTTCTTCTCTCAGTAGAACGTATGTCCCAGCACCTCCACTATTACCAGGTCTATCTGTAACTAACTCTCATAATTTTTATTCCAGAAGATAAAAGTATACTTCATTGTCCACTTTTCTACTCGTGACTTTCTACTCACCTGTCTCCTCGGACCACCTGATGCCAGGTAACCCAACGTTTCTCAGTCTGTACTGACTTCACTGTCGTACGCACGTTCTCTACTTACCCCGGGCACGTACGGGTCAGAGTGTCACAAATCAATGGACCTGAATAAAAAGACAGAGACAACGTTATTAATTCAGTACGTTGGGAACAGAATAAAAAAAAAGGAAAGAGGGGGTGGGTTTGAGTTAGGTTTTGTGACAACCCACTGTACCCACTCTACCTAACAGGTCTTTAAAGTACAGAGTAATCCTCTAAGAGCTACCCCTGAAATCAGTGTTAAAGGAAAAAAAGTCAAACGTCTCCTCTACACCTTATCCAATGAGACTACCAGCTCGTCTCCTAGAACACCAGACAGAACGGCAGGTGTCACCCCTTAACCAATTTAAATAAAGTCGAAGGTCTCACGACCGGATACGGGATCTGTTGAGATCGTGGACTCTCCTCTCCCCCAGTCTCGATCATGGACGGGTGGATGAGGACTTTGTCAGGACACTAGATACCATATAGAAGGGTAAGGTCCACGTTTTCTGTGAACGGTGAACGATTCTCTCCCGTAAACGGTGAAACGTCCTTCTCCCGGGCCCCCACCTACACCCTCCAGTAAGAAACCAGATCTGATGGGTTCATAAAAGACGTCAAAGTCCTGAGTCGGTTCCTAAGACTTTTCCCCCCTCCTTCCACACTCCTTTTACACCACTCCCTAAAGTCTTACAGTCAGACGACAGTGGACCCGACACAACATTTTACACCGTATCGAGAGTCCCTGAAATTCCCACCCCTTTTGTCGTACCCCCACACCTCTGTCGAACCCTAAACCTCAGTGACCGGGTCATGGACTCACGGGTCACACGTTTAACTTCGTTCAGTACCTCTTCCTTTACCGTCGGGTGAGGTCACAAGAACGGACCTCTTAGGGTCCCTGCCCCCTCGGACCACCCGACGGCAGATACCCCAGCGTGTCTCAATCTGTGCTGACTTCGTTGAATCGTCGTCGTCGTCGACGTACCATGGAGAGACTCGGGACGGTCAAAGTGTCCCGATATCACTTGTAGGTCAGGTTGTTACTGACGTTGGACGATACGAGGAGACAGGTACCCTGAGAGGTCCGTTCTTATGACCTCACCCAACGGTACGGGAGGAGGTCCCCTAGAAGGTCTGGGTCCCAAGCTTGACCCCAGACGACGCAATGTCCACTTAAGAAATGGTCGACTCGATAGTCCCTTCGGGAAAGACTTTGGTGATTTGGGATTTAGTTACAATGAACACACTCTCGAGTCCTGACCTTTACACCTAAACTCGGTAGTTATGTTCGTAACCGTATTTTCAGACGTCCTTAAGAATACTCTAAAAAAACCCCCGTCAAATTGAGGATTTTAATTGTCTAAAACATTTAGGTTTAAAAGAGTATAGTCACCACGAAGAGGATAACAACTGGAAGAAATTGTAAAAGACGGGAACTCTCACTTAAACCTGGGAAAGGAATACTTCAGTTTTAGTACCGTCTATCCGACATGTAACTAGACAAGTTTTTCACAGACGACAAGTCAGGGCGGTGAGGCAGGAGAATAACACCCCGTAGAGAAGGACTGGGAGGTTTCCCTTCAACTCCTTGGTCGGTCTCGACGACTGGGGAGACGGGACTGTGGACTTTCCTGAACGGGTTGCGGTACCTGTGGTCCCTTTCTAGATGGGGTCTCTCCCTTACCTCTAGATCCTTTGAGGTCGGTATGAACCTATTGTTACCGTCTCTAGAGTGGAGTCGACTTCCGTAGTCCTTGTTCCCGACACCGACTCCTCCCCTATCGGTCTCTCCCTCCCTGTCAGGTGAACCCTATATGAACCTTCTTACTTCTACTCTGTCTGTTAATTTTAAGTGAAGGTGTCTAAATTTGAAAGGCACAACTGAGAAGGAATAAACACTACAGGTAGAATAAAAGTCATACAGTTTATTCACTAACCCCTACCACCATCCACTTTTTTTTATACTTGATATTGACCTTATTTAACAGATGTTGTACATTGAAACTATGTAGACTGCGTCCTATGTCGTACGACCCCGACCACGTGCCACTACTGGGTCTCTCTACAATACCCCTCCCTCCACCCTCCCCCCAAGTACAAACCCTTGCGTACATGTGGGCACTACCTAAGTACAGTTACATACCGTTTTGGTTATATCATAACATTTCATTTTATTTCATTTTTATTTTTAATTTTTTTTTCTTTGTCAGTAAAGTGAAGTTTTAGGCCGAAAACAGTGTAAGGTGTGTTACTAAGTAATACGCTAAAATTGAAGTCGAAAACTTTTGTAGTATTTAGGTATTAGAACTGATAAATTTTAACGGTCCTGAAGGGACCGTCAGGTCACCAATTCTGTGGTGTGAAGGTGACATACCCCGTGACCAAGTTAGGGACCAACCCCTTGATCCTAGGGTGTACGACGCACCATACCAGTTTTTTTCTATTTTAACGGTTCCTCCTAGAAGACACTCTTTTTGTTTTGTTTTGGACCCTATGTGATTCCCTGTCGTTTTTTTCTGATATCGCATTCATATCGATGAATCTGAATTCAATCTCCTGCTCGATAATGTAAAGGACAGTAAAAATGTATGATACTTGTAAGTCTCACCATAATAAACCGTCCGTCATAATAAACCTCCGTCCACAATCTGTACGTTAATAGTATTTCTGAGACACTTCTCCTGCAGGTGTACTATGTTTAAATAGAAATAAGATTATATCAAATGTCTCAAAAAAAGACTGTTTAATGTGATGTGAAATACCTTTACATTGTAAAACATACTTACCTTTCCCATTCGGATCAACGTACGATTACTCCCTCTGTTTCATCGGAGCGAGAATAAACGTTGACCGGGTCTGGAAAGGTAATCGTTTAATTTTAGACAAGTTTAAATAAATGATTATATAATCCTCTTCGAAGTCCGATTGGGGAACTGGATATAATATATCGTTTGTTGACATCGTCACTTTTATTAATTATCGTACATTATGTGGAGGACAAATAAAGAAGAAGTACGGGTCCCCAGTCGACATATCACCCAAACGGTAGACGTAATCCAATGTTCCCATATAAATGAATTTTTAATAGTTAATGTCAAAATTTACCGAAAGGAATTAACGTCAGAAGAATAAGTTCACACTATGTATATATAGGAAACACAAATAAACATTTAATATAGTGGACGAGGATTGATTCAGACTCTCCTCAGATAAGTAAACTTTTATTACAGAGGGCTTTGGTCGATACAACAAACACAAATGACGTATAAGCGCTCTTGACACCGAAACAAGCGGGAGTAATACGGTTATGACTTAGCTAATCACAAGTGACATATAGATCCTCTTTGGAGAGTTAATAGAACACCTAGGAACATTCTCTCCAGACCAACGATTACCTGAACTTTAAACGTTTCACTTACACAGACGTTCCGAACGGTCCTCATTTACTCACATGACCCGAAACGACTGGAGACGACAGACAAAATTTCCGTCACCACGAAAAAGAGAGACGTCTCTCCAACAAAGGTCCGTACTCAGAGTAAGACGACATCTCGACTAGTGTCAAAACTCGCTACCTTTACTTTCACGAGAACCCTATTGTTCATGTGTGTCATCGTCTTCCCGTACGAGACATGGACACAGAATAGACTCTCGGTTTCGGGTACATGGAAAGTGTTTATATTAAGTTTTAACCCCCGGTCCTTAAGTGTGTATTCGTTACGATAGGAAAACAACGTTACCAAAGTTTTAGAAACCGTCCTTTTAAAGGTTATAAAGTAACCAAGTCTTATTATAGACACGACCTTACCAAAATACTACCCTCCCAGGAGGTCCATTTTTATTCCGAGTCTCTTTTCTCCACCTTTACCTTAATATCTAACACCCTTACCAAACCCTATGTCCCGACGTCTCATCGACGCTCCCATCCTCCCTCTGAAGATTAAAGAGAAACTGTTTCCATTTTCCAGGAATACAAATACTGGGATCCCTTAACGTAGGAGGAAAGAGAGATTTTAAGTGGTCCACTTTAAAAAAAAGGACCGATATCAGATGGACGAACACTTGGAGTATTCGTTAGTGTTTAACCTCACTTCTTTCCACTCTCGTCCAAGACTTCTTGAGACATCGTGGGTAGTACAGTCATTGGAGTGTAAAGATGTGTGATTTTTCATCTTGGTTTCACTCAATAAAAAGAACAGAAGTACTCGTATTAGCACATCACCCCACTCTGATCCACAATGAGATAAAGGACAAAGACGTATTAGGTCCGACCGGTCTACTGAACTTCGTGTCGTTATAGAAGATAAACACATTATGGTTCCATACGACTGTAGAGGGTTTATCGGACCCTTCAGCACCGTCGGTACCCATAAACGAATAAAGTGTCTACTCGTTTGTCCATGTCTTTAAGTCACCGTACGTATTTTCAGTGACCTAACTTTGTACTTTCTACGTCTTATCTTGGTCTTGGATACTAAAGTTTCCGAAGTATTTTCGTAAATCGAGACCTTCCTAAGACTTTATTCTTTAGGGGGACTTCACGTGTAGGACGTGATCGTGGTAGATCAGGGGACCTTAGAGGTAGGGAAAGAATGAAAGAGAAGAATAGTGGGAGACTGAGACAAGCGTTCAAGAACCGGTTACAGAAAGTAGGAAAGGGGACGAAGAGGACACCGTCAGTGATGGTCGAAAAAGGAACCGAGTTTTGGGTTTCTCAATACTGTACGGGAAAGGTCCAAACCTGGGTATGGGGAGAAACACATCCCTTTACTTTTCTGAACGAATAGGATACTCTTTACGTAGTAAACTATTGATCTCATTTAACGACACGACTACGGTATTCACCTTGATTTAAATGGACAATCGGAACTAGGGAAAAGGGTTTACCGAGTGTCGAAAGAGAGATGGGCATCCTAATTCCAGGGATAACTCTCCGTTGTATCCTGACATCCGAGAAGACAACAAGGAGACCCAACGTTGGTCAGAAAACCAACAAGACTAAGTCGTGAAAGAGAAGTCATTATTTGATGTCGTAACAGGTATCAAGTCATCAAGGATGGGATACCCGATGTGGTCCGTAAATGACACCTAGCTTATTTATCATAGAGTCTTTTAATTTTTGACATTAAAATTTTTTCATACACTTATGACAATATAGATCGATTTATGTTTGACTAAATTTCTATTATGACTGAACTATCAGTATCAAATAGTCAATTTTCAAAGACTTACATGTCCATATGAGGATGGTACAACTTTAGTTACTTCCTAAAATCACACTCTTATTATAGAATTATGCATTTTTTCTCTTAGATATCGTTTTTCTTTACTTGACCTTGAGTCTCCTGGGTCGAAGATTAGTACCGAGTCAATATTTAAGACCTAGGTAATATGTCACTCACTAAACCTCGTTCCCTCAAAAAGAGGTCAGAACATAAAAAGGTGAGATTATTTTATAAATAATGATTTATGAATGACACTAAGACAATATGACGATTGTGTATAAGTTATGAATAGTTATACGGTAAGTAGTCGGAAAATTTGTAAGTGTCACCGGGACAGTCATCCATAATAATGGAGAGGAAAGTCTTTTCCAATTACTTCGTGTATTTTCCTTCCATAAACAAGAAAAGACAATAATGTAAAAAAAAAAATTTCCGGTAATGAAGTAAACTTAAGTGGTACCGTAGGTCACTCTTGAAGTCAATTAGAATAAAAGGTTTATTCCAATGACAAATGAGTCATAAGAATAGTGAATAAAATAAAAACCCGGTATAGTGTACTGAGTACCCTAGAGTCAAGGGGGTGGTCTCTAACTTGTACCCGGTAACGTTACTTTCGGACCTTAGGATTGGTGATCCGGTGGTCCCTTGAGGGAGAAAAATGAATAAAATAAAAATAAATTTTTTACTAAATAAATAAACTGACACGACTCAGAATCACCACCGTGCATCCTAGATCAAGTGGCTGGTCCCTCGAGTCTCAGAATCGGTGTCCTGGTGCTCCCTTCAGGTGAGAATAACGAATAAAATTTATGTTGGAAATAGTATATGACTTAAGAACATATATCCTCTTGACGAAACCTGAGACAAAAGACTACGTAACGAGACAGAAGGACGACGATAACGATTCAGCGAAGTCAGTACAGGCTGAGACACGGTGGGGTATCTGTCGTCGGGTGGTCCGAGGCGGCAGAGACCCTAAGAGGTCTGGTCTTGTGACCTCACCCAACGGTAAAGGAAGAGGTTACGTACTTTCACTTTTCACTTTCACTTCAGTGACTCAGTACAGGTTGAGAGTCGCTGGGGTACCTGACGTCGGATGGTCCGAGGAGGTAGGTACCCTAAAAGGTCCGTTCTCATGACCTCACCCCACGGTAACGGAAGAGGCAGACAGAAGGATCAGGACACGATAAAGTGACACAGTTACTGACATCAAATTTTAGAAAACTATAAAACGTTTCGTATGTATCGAAGAAATAAAAAGGAATTATAAAAGATCTCAAATTTTTTTTTAGATCTGGTAAGAACGGTCAAAAGAGAAGACCTACTTATTAATCTGACTCTCAAAGTTTACATTAACCTTTTTTACATATCTTAAATTTTTTTAATTAAACACCTTTTAACTAAAAAGACCTGGTACCATCTATAGAAATAGGAGTAGTAGAAAGTATACGAAATCATTTCATACTACCAACGTAATTACATCCTGAATGGGTAAAACACAACCCAAATAAAGATCTCTAATAATAGTAAGGAGAACACCTACACATCTCGATCAAAAACTTCCTATCCACTTTAAACCTAAACCCCTTGTTTTTATCGTGTAATCTCCCGAATCACTTCTTTTATTCGTACATTACAGACCCTCTTCCATATTCCCAATTAATAACCCGTCATTTTTGAAATACCCACCGAGAGATAAAACACATCCTATTCAAAATGATCGTTATGAACGGAATGGAGGAAGTTACCGTCCGTTGGGTGAGATCATAAGAATTGACCTTTTAAAGAGCCTGTCTCCTCGGACCGTCCGATGTCAGGTACCCTAGTGTTTCTCAGTGCTGATTCACTGATTTTGAAAGTGAAATGGAGGAAATTTCCTAACAATGTTTCCAAGAATTTTACACACTCCACACATTTTTAATCAGATCAGGTTGCGTTTGTCTTAACAACTCCTGATAAATTTACAATCTACTCGTGTAAGACTGTGGAACACCAGTAAATTCCCATACATACTACAACCTTAAGGTAACCAACTTGACTTTCATATACCTAACAGGTGTTTTAGTATAAATCTCGATTTTCCTCCCTGAAATGTCTATTAGATTAGATTAGATTAAATGTGTGCTCCTTTCACTCAGGGTCTCTCACCCAACAGAGACAAGGTAGAGTGTGTCGAAGAATCCTTGTCTCGACCCTAGTAAAAAAAAGGACTGGAGAACGGACAACGAGAAAAATGATATTAAACAGGGTAAACGACTGAAAAATGTCAATATCCTCTTTTCTTGAGTTTTCATAGTATCAAAATTTAAGGACCCTTTAAAGTGATATATTAAAATTATAGTAGAGACTTCTTAAATTTAGTGAATTGCACACATACACAGTTCCACTACCACCACAAAAGATTACCCACCTTCCCTCCTTATCCCGACTAAAGACCCACAAAGAGTTCGACCGGTTTGAGACTCGGGATTTTTTGAATAGTAAGACCGAGTCATACCACCTAGATGTGTTGTCAAACTTAAAGTCCCTGGACTTTATAAAAGATTCGATAAGTACCCTAAAAGAATTATCGGGTTTCTCTAGACATAGAAGGTCCTTACCCAGACAGAAAGATGTGGACGACGGGGTTCAGTAACCTTCACATCGGAGTCGGACTTGTATCACTACCTAAGTCTCGTATCGTCGACCCCGGTAGCCAGGGAAAATGACAGACCCCTACTCTTAGACTTACCACATAAAAGCACTAGTGGTCTCCCGAAGGCAACGAAACGTGTCTACATGAAGAGGTGTGTTAAGTTCCTCGTTGACGGGGGTACCAAGGATACCTGGAGAAAAGACTCTTCTTGAGTCTTCCCCCTCTAATCACCCTACTGGATGTCGGGATGGGTAACAGCAACTAGAACCCTGGTGTTGACCGTAAGTAGGAGAGGGAGGAGGTGAGACGTAAGATTTAAGTGGAGTATGAGTCGACAGATAGGAATCGTCCAGACTACCGAAGGGACCACCACACTGGGTTTGGAAATACGAACTTACGAAACTTGGGAACCTTTAGTGTGAGAAGAGTCAGACCGGAACGACGTAAACAGGTAAGTGTCAGTCTTGCCCCGTTCTCATGGGTTCACCCAGAGGTGGATTAAGGAGGACCTGGGGACCACATTTTCGTCAGGAGGCAGAAAGACGAGTACTCCCAGTTAATAAGAATGGTAGTAGTACTGAACAGAAGAACGGACGATCAGGAAACCGTATGCTTGAAGTCGTATGACTGAATATCAAGGTAGTCGAGACTGAATTTCAAATTACCCTGGAAATAACATAGGGACCTTCCTAACGCGGAGGAAACCCCTTGTTCTAGTTGTTACGCCACCTGGAGTCTCTACTCCCTTGTCTTTCGCATTTTAGGGACCTACCAGCTATCCCCATGACAATTCACCCTGGTGCTGACGAAGACGAGGAGTCAAGAGTCTGGAGACACAAGAAGGACCACTTCTGTGTCGTGGTATAATTCCGGAAATTATGTATGTGATGTAGAGAGTCCTACCGTGGCGTAGGAAAGTCTCACAACAGGGGTTCGATCACGAAGTCGACACGGAAATCTTTCGGTTGGGTCCTGAGATACTTCAACCGATGAAAACTGACCCAAGGACACAATGTATAACTGAAAGAATCAAGACAAATACATGATTTTGATTAAAAACTGAATAAAATAAACAAGGTTGCCGGTCCTCTCCCTCCTCTCTCCGGTACGACCAAGTACCCTTCTTAAACCTGACATAAGTTGTGACAATTTCTAGGAATTCTTTAACCCATTTGATGTATATCTTTGACACCCTCTTATGAAGTCGAAGAGACTTACCAGTTCCCCTACAAGAAAGGTAAATTTAATATGTCTTAATGAAAAAATTTTTTGAATATCAACAAAACAATAAACACATGTGAAAACTTATTTAACTTAGTCAAGTCTAATTCTATTGAGTCTATAGATTCACTGACTTGAGCTAATGGGTCTTTCTTCGTAAAGTCAATGAATAAGAGTTATCGTTTAAATTTTTTACAACAAAAGACGAAGTAAAACGGATATAAACTAATAAAGTTTAACCAGGATTTTACCGATATACTTTTCATTGATGTGAAATGTATCTTTATATCAGGAAAATAAAGATGAATTAAAATCATCTTGTTTATTCAAACAAGAAGAAGTTTAAGAAATACTACACTATATAAACATATCACCTTATCCTTAGTCTTATACATCCAAGACAAGACTCAAGATGGAGAAGGACGGTCATTATACTACGTAGTGTTGAGTCAAACAGATTATGGTTAAAGTTAAATTATTATGGTGAACTTTCTCGAACTCCGACTGGCATTCGAACTATACACGTTTCTTACACTACATATAAATTTTTTTTTTGGAGATTATAATAGTGTCCGATCCGACTACTCTTATTCATAGATCTTCTTTTTTCTTCCATCAGTAGGAAAAGACTAGACGTGACAATTCTGAAGTTGACCTTATCATACAAGTAAAGTACCGTGGTGTAAAACATATCCAATAACTCTTCTACTAGTCGTAGACCTTGTCACCGAAAGTTTTGAAAAAACTACTGAATACTATGTTTTATACAAAATGTACTGTTGGGTGATACACACAGATACACAACACACAGACACATCGTATTTTCACAGTATTTTGTAAATAATGTACACTGTGTGAGACTATAAAGACAAGATGATTCAACGTAATACAAGACTTAGTAAAAATTTATTAAACATGGTACTTCGTTCAGTCCTCGTGTAGGGGTATAAAACCTTTTGTGATTAGACTTTGTAAATAAAGTAATATTATTAATTACCAAGAATAGTGGTAGTAGTAATCAACCGTGAGATATTGTGGAATCAAATTATACGTTATCTAAAAGATTACCATCACGTACGACAAAGCATATTTGTATACAAATATGTTTTTTTATCAGTAAGATGGATAGTCTCTTTACGTCCTTTGACCGATGTATATGTTAATTCCAATGAAATCGTTCTCGACTAGGTACACCTTAGTGACGAATTTTACTTTTCCTTTCTTTCTTTAACAATACTATTGACACAAAATTGAAATACATAGTTACTGTATAAACAGTTAGTATAACAAAAGGGTATTTCCTTATCTTTTCTTTTAGTCTATACAGATTTCTTTAGTCTTTATAGTAAAATTCATTTAATTTTTTTTTTGGGACTCTTATCTAACGTGTCAGACACTTTTGTTAATGTTTAATTTATGGATGACTCACGGACCGAGGGGATAAAGTAGAGGGAGGACACGAATCAGTTTCTTGGAGAGAGGACGTAACACTTCTTAGACTTAAAGACCGAGTCATACTGTGAACGTCAAATAAACCAACTTTCTTCTCATCGGTATGAAACGATTAATTTACTACGTAAATA
This sequence comes from Capra ibex, assembly GCA_006410555.1. NCBI lineage: Eukaryota > Metazoa > Chordata > Mammalia > Artiodactyla > Bovidae > Capra > Capra ibex. The sequence continues at coordinate 5,790,297 of SJYO01029184.1, read as the reverse complement.
ACAAAACTAAACACACCATGACAGATTTTCCCTAAACTAATCTCCTGATAAACACTTAAAATCTTCAGGTATAAGGGATATAGGGTAAACTACATAGCAAATCCATATCGTATACGATATAGTCTTAAAAAGGTCTGAAAAGGGAGATCTTGTTGTCAGAGTAAAGAGTAGTACGGACCTTAATTTTTCTTTTTCTTTAATAACAACCATATTTGACTTATTTTCTTGTTCACTATGGTGGTATAATGAGTAAGTAAAGAATTTAGACTGTTGGACTTAAATGACGGGGAAATAGGGAGGAATGATAGACAGGGAAGTGACCACGTCCTATCCCACCGAATCGGTTGATCTCGACTTTTTACGGGGTTCCAAGTACAGTGGTTATCTTTCCCTTTCACCGGACCATTTTTACCGTGTCTGACACTTTTCGTTCATATCATTTTACAAATTAAAATTATGGATCTACTACCCACACAAGTTATACGTTAAGAAGGTTAAAAAGACATGTGCATTTGTAAAAGTACTATTTTAAAATCATTGTTTTCTGTTCACCGAATCCATTCTAATCCGGACTCTTAACTGGTGCTTTACTATTACACCCCCATTAGTCTCTGCAGTCGTTCTCTTCAAAAACCACCTCACCACTCCTACGTTTGGACCAACCTTACCTAAACTCTCTGTCCCCTCCTTTTCTTGATCTCTGACACTCAAACTCGGTGAGAAAACTCCTCGAAATGACATTTCCCTGTCGTTTAAATGACATTTGTTTCATCGTCACCCTCCCCTGACTCCCTTTCTCTACTACTCTCTTTACTGTACACGAACATACGTTTATCCTTACAGGAGGAGTTCCTGTCCTCCCACAGGAACTCAACCACTACCCATCTTAAAACACGTGTCCACCTCCTCAACCGGAATTGTACCATCGTTACCCGTCCTCACGTCTCTACTGATGTCTACGTCCATCTTCCCCCTTGATCGTGACCCTCGACCACCTTAAAGAGAAAACTGGAAACCATAAAAGAATCACTTTCATCTTTACTCTAGTAGTGGACCCACACTCCGACACCTTTTTAAAATCCCGAAACTCCCCTGTCCTTTTATATAATCTGACATAAGATCCTCTTACCCTCTCATTTACCTGATCCCTTTACCTTATCATATAAAAAAATCCTTTTTCAGGACCTTTAACTCAAAGACCCAGTTTTTAATGTACGTGTAAGAAAAGAGAACTATCTATAACTGTTGAATTGTGATATTTTCAATTTGGGTAAACATATGGATGTTGACTATATACTCGAATAGACAAGTGGACAAAGAAACCGTTGTATCATACAATAGTTTGTACAACCAAAGAAAGTCATACTATCAACTTTTGGGTATAATCACATGAAAATAAATATATAGAGAAGAATACGGACTTCATTCGTAGAAAAGTATACTAATTTTCCACTCTCCTAAAAAGGTCCTTTGATGGAGAGTTAGAATTCTCCATTTGTTAAGAGAAAGTAGAGATACTGATTTGGATATGACTCGGGGTCTCGGGGTCTGGTGTCTTCGAATCCCCGTCCTTTCTAGAATTTTCTCAAAACAGGTTCGAGTGTTCTCTGTTCACTCCCAATCTGATTCCTGGTATTCGGTCCTAAAGGTCACAGGACCGATCCTGAGTTCAAGACACCAGAACCTCTTCTGTTCCCTACTTCGTAAGTATGTGCTCGAAAACCTCCTACCTAGTCAGGTACACAAACACTACCTACTCCTACCGACTCGTCGTCACCAGACGAGTATCGGCCGCAAATCGTTTGTACGTCTTCCCTTTCTTCCCTCTCGAAACGTCTTGTGTCGTCACCGGAAGACCGAGTATCTTCGGACTTAATTCAACAGATTATCCAAGGTCCTCTCTTTCGGTTCTGACTTCCTTTTTGAACGTCTTCACGTGTCCTGACGACGCAGACTGATACATTAGATACACAGCGTGTCTCCTGGGACCACCCACTCTCGACTGTCCTTCCGGTCTAGTCGGAGTCTAAGGGAAACGACACAGTACTCGGGTGTCCGATACGTTTGGGTCTCTCCTAAACGTTAAGAGGAGACAGGTCGGCCTCCCTCGAAATGGTTAAACAATGGGGTCTCTCTAAAGTAAAGGTGTAGGCAGACAGGACTCCCCCACGGAAAGAGATTAAACTTATTTTTCCGACACGTCGTTTTACAGGGACTGTTACCGACACCCGGGAGTGTGTGGAAGGGTCCGGGAATTCAAGGTTCTTAACACACCTTTCTCACCTCAGTCCCGATCGTCAATGTGTCGACACCTTCCTCAATTCTCCCTCCCCTGACTCATCTCTATCTAAATCCCTCTATTCCTGTATTGAACCTTAATATGTTCCTCGACTTTTACACAAAAAAGGTATCGGTTGTACGACTTATAATTATTTTAATTACATTACATGAGGTATGGGTCGTCTTATTAAATGACATAAATGTTTTAATACTCCTTGATAAGTGTAACTTACACACGACAGTAATTGTACCTTGTAATTATTATCTGAGGTAAAACTATATCTCTAATGGTACCTAGGACGGATTCCTATTATACGTTTAACACTTCATAAGGTATACAAATTAGAGTATTATCGGATATTACCTTATATTAGACGTTTTTTGACCGAGTGATATGACATATGAACTTTGATTGTGTTATAAAATTTAGTCGATATAAAATTTCTTTTTTCTTTTTCTTCTAAGGTAAACCAAAGAGTAGACGGAACGACATCATGTCCAATCCTTCGGAAAAGTAGTCTTCTATTCTTTCAGTCACGGCCCCTCCTTGATTCTGATTGTGTTTACTATAATATATAAGTATATATTATATAATATTTAATAAGACGATATATAGATAATAAGTGAAACATTCTTTAACTTAGTAAAAACGTATGTACAACGTAACATACGTTGTATACAGAGGTTGTTTATAAGTAAAAGAATGATATCGAAAAGTCCACAACCGAGGAGTAAACTCTATTTGTCTTAAGGGTGATCGTAAACTTGTTATTTTTGGTTTCTCTGATCGAAATTTCTTTCGACATGGGAACATTTAATACACAGACTGATGGTAAATAGTGGTTTTGTTTACGGAGTTTAATGTTATTTTCAGTATATCGGTACAAGTATACTAGACGAATTCTTCCTCCTAAAACATACACGGTTCGTTTTTATCAGTTTCTTTTATTTCGTTGTTAGGAATTTCTCTTATAAGTAGAATTTCTGTACCTTCTAATATCATGAATTAAATACTTGTTTACTAATAGATTAAATAACATAAAATATCTGTCACGACTATCGGTTATGTGTCCGTTTCTGTCTTAGTATACCATACACTTTCTTCGGGATCAGGTATAAAAGAAAACTTTATTGACATTAGAGTGGTTTACACTTATAACATAACTCAATGGACTCATGAAACTACCTTTAGGCGATACAACTACTGACGATAACAAAAGTAAACCAAACCGACCACTAACTAAGTTAAAATACCCACGACGTTTTATAAACTCTACCAATTGACAGAACTTTTGGAGATTGTCACTTTTTATTAATGGGAACATATGTTAAAATGAAGGGGACACCGATTACATTGAAAAGTTCGGATGATCAAGAAGTCAATTGAAAATGAGTGGACTTATTTAGTACAAGTTTACTTCGTCTGTAAGGTAATTTTTATGTTTTTACTTTTCTTTCTAGTAACGTTGGAACAAGTAATACATTTATAAAATTGAAAAAGCAATATACTTCTTTTCCTTCTCAATTCAGATTAATAGACAGAAAAGAGACCGGAAACTTGGTTTTAGGAGACGACCGAACTGTTGAGACTTCTCTTCGGTCATTATACTTCAGTGTACTTAGTAGTATTACCATAATGGGGGTGTCTTAGTTTGGTCGGTTACCCCACTGATTTTCTTACTTCCCCGCCCGGATATCCCGACGAATCTCACCTCACATCAGGACTCTCACATCCATATCCCCACTTAATTCTGATCTAGAGACGGGAGTCCCTCTAACATCAAATCATTGTCTTTCGTCTGTTCTATAAATACTGTTAAGTCATACTGTGATTAGTGTGTTTATTTTGTCTCTTCTGTCATTCTATACTTGTCCTCCCTAAACCAATAGTTTTACGGACCTGGGTTAGGACAAGAAAGTGATCAACAACTACATCTCGTTTGATGAACTAGAGACTTTGACAAAGGAATAGTCTTTTTACCCCCATTTTCATTGTGGAGAAAGTGTCTCAATAACACTACCAATTTATTCTAGTAGTCACATTTTAAGTGCCATCACAGACTGTGGTGTCTAAATGTAAACATCATTTAGTTGTCGAGTCATATGGAGATTGGAAACCCTATGATAAGTCTCTGGGTTTGGATTCACCGACGGAGGGTCTCAAAGGAAATACCTCTGTTTAACCTATTAACGTTTGGGGTAGATCATCAATGGATTATAGGGATTCGTCAACTAATACCGTCCAAAAACGAAATAAGGACATTCTGGGGAAAGAACAGAAAGAGGGTAGTAAGACACTAACGTTTACTAGAACACCCCGGAACCGGGGTGAGACAGAAAGGACTCAAGAGACTTAAAGTAGAGACTGAGTCAGGGAGGTATAACCAAACAGACACCTGGGACTACAAACGAGAGAAAACAAAATCAAGACCTGTCAGTTAGACAGGTACCGTGACTTCGAAATTAGTCACACATTCAGTCCTAAGATGATCTCTTCGTCTTGGTCATCCTCTATATATATCGTGTATATAGTATATGTGTGTTCATAGAATATAGACATATATATTGTATATATAGAGGATACTATGGATAGAGATAGATAGATAGATAGGTAGGAAGATAAATAGTTCCTTAACCGAATATGTCAAAACCTCTGACCAATCGGTTCAAACCCGTACGACTGTCCGATCTTTTAGAACCCGTCCTCGACTATGACGTTAGGTATCCGTCTAAAGGAAGAAGTCTTTTTAGAGTCAACACGAGAATTTCAGAGAGTCGACTAACCTACTCCGGGTGGATGTACTAACTCCTATTAGAGGAAATGAATTCTACTTGACTACCATTTCCAATTGTAGTAGATGTTTTATAGACGTGTCATCGTGGAGTTCTTCACAAATTAGTCTATTGAGATGATATCTGATCGGTACACCGGTGTGTATTTCGTTTGACTTGTAGTGTGAGTCAAAGAGACTTAAGGAAATTCGAAATCACTTGTAGATCACGGGGACTCTGAACCAGGAAGGTAACAGTTGGGTGAGGTCATAAGAACGGACCTCTTAGGGTACCTGTCTCCTTGGACCGTCCGATTTCAGGTACTCCAGTGTTTCCCAGTCTGTGTTTACTCGTAGTCAATAAGAGATAAGAACCGAAATTATATGGTGCATGGGTCAGGTCGACCGATGACGATGGGTGGGTGTTCCTGCACCGAGAAGGACTTACTTCAACTGTCTCCACATCTCTGTTCATATCCAATCTCCCGGTAAATTAAGGTAGGGAAGTAGAAGATTAGGGAGACCTTTGGGAATCATTTATTAATCCGAACTCTATTTCATTAAGTACGGTATAACCACTAAATAATTTGTCGTGTAAAGTCCACTATCATACAACTCTTAGAAGGTCAGGTCACTAAAGATTTGTAGAATTAGGGAATTCCTTGAAATTTTTAGGGTCAAGAATCCATAGTTCGGGGTTCTAGATGATTAAGACACAATCCCTCTATGACGTATAAAGGTAAACTTTTATAAAAAGGACCACTAAAACTACGTGTCCGTCAAACCTTTTACAACTTTACCAGATCCGGAGAACACACTGACTACTTCTTTAATAAAAGTATTAGAAAGTCACCTAGATATTTGAATGGGTAGAACAGAAAGTTTCACGAAGAGAATAAAGATTCTTTCCCACGGGAAACCCCAACTAAGAGAAAGTATTGTAATATGTAAAAAGGAAGGACAGTGAGAAAGGTTAACCCCATGGTGAAGGGTATTTGTCCGAATCGGAGTCAGGTCATAGAGAAGGAAGAAGATAGAGAGGTAGTTAACGGACCGTGGTGGTATGTAGGTAGGTCAATGAATCCAGTTATTGATTAGATTATTGATTATTGAGTAGGATTTACTGAAAAAGGGAATGGACCTAAAAGAAAGAGACAATATCGTCGTTATTATATGGGAGAACTGAAGTGGAGGTTTTATGTAGGACTTAAAATAGAGAAAAGTGGTAGAGGAGACGAAGATGGACTTAGTTCGGTAGTAGTATAAAACGGACCTGAAGAGAAGATGTTCTGTGAGAAGTGTTTAGAGAGACGAAAATGTCGAACGGTTGTATGTCAGACAAGAGTTTTGTCATCGGTTTTAATTTTAAAATTTTATATTTAATATAGTACATTAAAGGGACGAATTCAGGGACGTTATCGAAAGGTAACGTTAATCGAGAGGTGTAAATAATGGTAAAGGTTATCCTGGGACACACTAGACTGCAAACAGTTAGAAATACCGGAGTGGAGGATGGATAAAGGTACAAAAACAGAGACATGTACAGTCCGAATAAGTCAGGATCCTGGAAATACAATCAACAAGACAGTCGAGTCCTTCGTGAAGACGGAAATCAAAGAACCAAAGGAGGACTAGTCAGTCTAGTACGTTCACAGTCAGAGAGTCTGACCAGAAAGGACTCCTGGATTCTATGAGATAGTACATTGAGACAAAATTAAAGAACATCGTGAGTAGTAATAGAATGTCAGAATAATACACAAACTAAGGAGTATAACCAGACAAAAGACAGACTTTGAACATTCGAGAAAATTTCGTATCTGGAGCAGACAGAATAAGTGACAACATGGTGTCGTAGATCATGTTACGAACCGAAAAAAGAGAAAAGGGGAACTAAACGATATATCACAGGTCTTCATAAAGACTAGTAGTCTTCATTGTGACCTGACACCATAGTCGAGGACGGGTTCTTAAAGGTCGTTCAGTCGTACGAGATGTCTAACATCTGAACGGATCGATCAGAGGTGTTGTGATAATGTAGTTTCGGTTCTAATCTCAAATGAATAAACTATAAAAATAATTTGTCGTTTGGGATGATAGTGTTTACAAAAATTTTTATTAAAATTGAGTCAGAATTTCAATTGCTTCACGATACCGAAGGTAATCAAGAAAATGAACAAGAAATGTTTATAAGACACATCATCCACCATAATAGAGGTTAAATATCTACTTCTTTATTAACAATTACATTAAAGACACAAGTAAGTCTGTAAATATTACACAATCGACCGTGTTCCCTATCTTTACGTCATTAGATCTTTCAAGATCTAACTTGTGACCAGAAATCGGAGGTTTAGGAGAAGAGACTGGAGATGTAATCTTGGGAGACAACTTATATACTTAGTAATTTTATCCTGTCCAGTACACAAAGTATTTTGATTTTATTTTTTATAACATATATAAACGTCATTCAGATACTTCAGTAACAACTAGAGAAGATCCATCTGAAATATTACAACTAAAAATTTTTTAGAGTAAAGAACTACAACCTCAGGTCTATTTAAAATTAAAACCACATTATATCTTTTACTAAGGAGAAAAGACAGTCTTACACTCTAAGAAAACCATAAATCTCTCAACCTTTGATATTTTAATTACTAAAATATTACATATAATTTGTTAATTTATAATAAAAGCGTTTTTTACATAAGGCTCATACGACTATATTTTTTGAAAAGACTCCCCCTTTATTTTCTTCATTGTGATCAGAAGAAACACAGGAAGTCGATTTTAGTTCTGATAAAATTGCTCAAACATCGTGATGAGAGATTTTCCGTTAGACGTTTCCTCCTATCAATCTTTCCACTTCTCAAAACTTTAAAGTTAACATACTCCTCATCCAGTACTTTAAAGGTACAAAATAGACCTCTTCCCTTCTTCTCTCGATAGATTTCTCTCGATAGAGTGCAAGTAGTGGTTCCGAGTAGGAAAAAACGAGTAAACATGAGAGACCGAAAGATGGATCAAAACTCAGTAATTACGAAGGATAACCCAATTTCTATTTGAGTTTAAGACCCGGAAAAAAAGAGGAATATTAGGTTCGAAGACTTAAGTCTACCTTTAGTGTGAAGTCAAGTGTAAGAACCGTCTTTTCAGTTCAAAGAATCCACTGGAAGACACTAACATAAATACGACATGGCTGTGGTCATGTTAGAGACGATTTCCGACACACGACTATCTACGTTTTTCCGACCTTTTTAGGTACCCGAAAGAAAAATACGTTTCGTTTAACCAATTTACGTAATATAAGAGTCCAAGGAACCCGTAACGTAACGTTTGTGATAGTAGAAGAGAAAATAGAGGACTAAATTTTCTTTAACCACTAAAAAGTATTGTCAAAGCCCGTACCTTTGTAGTTGTCGAGTCCTATGGTCAGAACCACGTTACACCAAGGTTAAGACGGTCAAGAAGACGGTCTCTGACAAGGAACAAAAGGGTGACTTTACCCAGGACTTCTAGAGTGGAACGACAACCTCACCGCTCGTACCGAGACAACAACGTAGACAATTCACAGACGACACCAAGTCGTGACGACAAGAGGAAAAGGGTTTACCCCTGGGTTTCAGAGTGTATGTGTCACACAATTACTGGACGGAATTCTTAGGTCTCAGGATGGATGACATATCGTGTCCCTTAAGATAAGTTATGAGACATTACCGGATATACCCTTTTCTTAGATTGTTTCTGACCTATATACATATACATTTTGACTAAGTGAAATGACATGTGGCTTTGATTGTGTTGTAACATTTAGTTAATATGAGGTAGATACAGGTAGAGATTACAACCGGACATTAAAAGAAAAAAACACACTATAGAAACAGACCAAAACCATAGTCCCACTACCACCGGAGACTTTCTTAGGTCTCAGGAATAAATCATCGAAACTCCTCAGAGGGATTTGTCAAATAAAGTAAAGGTTATAAAATAGAGTCAACATAACGTAAAAATAGTTCTTTAGTAAACACACACAGACACAATCAACAAGTTGGAACAGGCTGAGAAACGTTGGGGCACCTGGTATCGGGAGGTCCGAGGAGACAGGTACCTTAAAAGTCTGTTCTTACGACCTCACCCAACAGTAAAGGAATAGATCCCCTAGAAGGACTTGGTCCCTAACTTGGGCCTAGAGGACACAAAGGACGTAACGTCCGTCTAAGAAATGACAGACTCGGTGGTCCCTTCGGGATTATTAAATCTAGTCCGGATTTGATTTCAGTAAGGAAACATATTTATAAGAAGAGACTTGAGAGGTTACTTTTATAAATATGTAATAAACCTTTACCATTGTGAGTGAAATCTTGAATTCTATTTTTAGTGTTAAGAGGGAAAAGGACCATAGGAAATGGTCTCAACGATAGTGTTTGATATGATTGTAAAGTTTTCTATAACCCCATCGACCCGGAGCCTTCAATAAAAACAACAAACTTTTCTTTAAGGAGTAGTTAGTAAGTGATTTACCAAAAATGTTAGTACCTTCTAACAACGGATCTGTGTAACAAAACAACTCTCAATGTTTCACCACCCAAAAGAAAGGATGAAGAAAGTAAAGAAGACGTACATCATCGACCTTTAAATTTCACGAAGGTGAATCGATGAACTGATACAACTTTATATCAGACGTACCCTTTCAACTCCATTTACGGACTGATAAAGGGAAATGAATTGTTAAAAGTTTTATACCCCAACAATGGGATGATTGATGGTTACCACTAGTTATGAAACTACCCCCTCAATTCATACTAAAAATATATAAATTACGTAACGTCATTAACGTCCACGAAAAACTACGAGGTATCCTTAGGGAATTACAACCGAGGATTTATCCTGACCTTCAAGGGTAATCCACTGGTTTGACCGTCCAGTTTAGTTCTCGGTAACGTGACTCTACGGACCTTCTTTTCTCCCGACAAACGACTCCCGGTTGAGATGAATAAACCGGATTTCATTACACAACCTGAGTGTTACTTCGGTATATCAAAAGAGAGACACAAAGCAATAAAAAAGTGTATACTGATTCACGAATGAACCCCCGGATACAATTAGAAAAGTATTAATGGAAAACAAGGAAAATGGGGAAATACATTAAAATGGTGTGATCCTTGGTGGGAAGGGGTGTAGGGGTGAGACCGTCAAAACTTATATTCAACACTTTCGTCCATAGTGATTAGAAGAAAGGTTAAAGTTTTTATTTCGAAGGTCACAAAGTGTCTTGTATATTTTATACACGTGAGAGAGAGAGACGTGTGTGTGTGTGTTAAACAACTATGTAACTCCACCAGAAATCGTTTTCTCGACGATTTAAACCGAACGATCGGACGGTATATATGTCACCCATTCTTCAGTTACTTGGTTCCCTGAAGGGACCACCGATTCTGAGACACCAGGGTTACGTCCCCCGGGTCCAAACTAGGGAACAGTCCCTTGATTTAGGGTGTACGGGGTTGATTTCTGGGTAGTACGACGTTGATTCTGGACCATGTCGGTTTATTTATTTATAATTTTTTCTTCAGTTACTCGGTTTTTCTACGTGTCTCAGAATGTATGTTCCTGTCGTTTTCGTTCTAGTCTTCTAGTCGTACCACAGTCGAGGAGTACAGGGAGCAGGGTGTTTTACTGTTACTTGGTGTCCCTGTTCTACTGTCCACTTCACTCGTCGTTCGGTGAGATAGTACCTCCTCGATAAAAGTATAATGTAGATTAAGCAAAATATCGAACTTCACCTTGGGATTCCCTCCTTCGTTCTGTCTTTTAGGGTACGGAGTGATCTTACTCCCTCCGACGGAGGACCGTCGGGAGGTTTTCTGTCGCTCCTCCACTCTTTGTCAGGAGTGTTCCGACGAACAGAGTTGTACAAGGTCCCTCCTAGTGTCTCGTAAAGTGGTCCTGAATCCAGTTGAACGACAACCAACCCCGAAGGGACACACCTCTCCACCGTCTAACCATCGTATGGACTCGTCTCCGTAAGGGAATGTTTGTACTTGTTTAGGACTTTCAATTTCCTCGGAAAATTGACATAATTATGTGATACTATCTTTATACAAAATAATAATGTTATTTCAACATGATTATACTGTTCGACTTTAGTCTAAAAGTCCTCTTTATAGTTATTGGAGTCTATACGTCTTCGTGGTGTTAATACCGTCTTTCGTTTGTCCTTGATTTCTTGGAGAACCACCTTCTCTTCTCACTTTTTCGACCGAATTTTGAGTAGTAAGTCTTTTGACACTAGTACCGTAGACCAGGGTAGTGAAGTACCTTTTATCTACCCCTTTGTTACCTTTGTCACTGTCTGAAATAAAAAAACCCGAGGTTTTAGTGACGTCTACCACTAACGTCGGTACTTTAATTTTCTGCGAACGAGGAACTTTCTACGATACTGCTTGTATCTATCGTATAATTTTTCGACTCTGTAATACAACCGTTGTTTCCAGGTAGCTCAATTTCGATACCAAAAAGGTCATCAGTACATACCTACACTCTTCCGAGTCGTGGTTTCTTAACTACGAAAACTCGACACCACAACCTCTTCTGACAGGGAACCTGACGTTCCTCTAGTTTGGTCAGGTAGGATTTCTTTTAGTTAGAACTTATAAGTAACCTTCCTGACTACGATTTCGACTTCGAGGTTATGAAACCGGTGGACTACACTTCTCGACTGAGTAATCTTTTCCGGGACTACGACCCTTTCTAACTTCCGACCTCTTCCCCTGTTGTCTCCTACTCTACCAACCTACCGTAGTGGCTGAGTTACCTGTACTCAAACTCGTTCCAGAGCCTCCACCACTTCCTGTCCTTTCGGACCGTACGACGTCAGATACCCCAGAGTTGCTCACCCTGTGTGGACTCGCTGATTTGTTGTTACGGAGTACTCAGTTAATATAACACAAGGAATCTTTAGGAAGTCAATTCAAGTCAAGTCATCGAGTCAGTACAGGCTGAGACGCTGGGGTACTTACCCTCGTACGGTCCGGAGGGACAGGTAGTGGTGGAGGGTCTCAAGTGAGTCTGAGTGCAGGTAGCTGAGTCACTACGGTAAGTAGGTAGAGTAGGAGACAGCAGGGGAAGAAGAGGACGGAGGTTAGGGAGGGTCGTAGTCTCAGAAAAGGTTACTCAGTTGAGAAACGCACTCCACCGGTTTCATGACCTCAAAGTCGAAGTCGTAGTAAGGGAGGTTTCTTTAGGGTCCCGACTACAGGAAGTCTTACCCGACCAACCTAGAGGAACGTCAGGTTCCCTTAGAGTTCTCAGAAGAGGTTGTGGTGTCAAGTTTTCGTAGTTAAGAAACCGAGAGTCGAAAGAAGTGTAAGGTTGAGAGTGTAGGTATGTACTGGTGACCTTTTTGGTATCGGAACTGATCTTCCTGGAAACAACCGTTTCATTACAGAGACGAAAAGTTATACGATAGATCCAACCAGTATTGAAAGGAAGGTTCCTCATTCGCAGAAAATTAAAGTACCGACGTTAGTGGTAGACTAAAACCTCGGGGGGTTTATTTCAGACTGTGACAAAGGTGACAAAGGGGTAGATAAACGGTACTTCACTACCCTGACCTACGGTACTAGAAGCAAAAGACTTACAACTCGAAATTCGGGTGAAAAAGTGAGAGGAGAAAGTGAAAGTAGTTCTCCGAAAAATCAAGGAGAAGTGAAAGACGGTATTCCCACTACAGTAGACGTACAGTCTCCAATAATTATAAAGAGGGTCGTTAGAACTAAGGTCGAACACAAAGAAGGTCAGGTCACAAAGAGTACTACATGAGACGTATCTTCAAGTTATTCGTCCCACTGTTATATGTCGAAACTACATGAGAAAAAGGACAAACCTTGGTCAGACAACAAGATACAGGTCAAGATTGACGACGAAGGACTGTACGTATATCCAAAGACTTCCCCGTCCAGTCCACCAGACCATAAGGGTATAGAAAGTCTTAACAGGTGTCAAATAACACTAGGTGTGTCAGTCTCCGAAACCGTATCAGTTATTTCGTCTTTATCTACAAAAAGACCTTGAGAGAACGAAAAAGCTACTAGGTCGCCTACAACCGTTAAACTAGAGACGAAGGAGACAGAAAAGATTTTGGTCGAACTTGTAGACCTTCAAGTGCCAAGTGCATAACGACTTCGGACCGAACCTCTTAAAACTCGTAATGAAATCATCGTACACTCTACTCACGTTGACACGTCATCAAACTCATAAGAAACCGTAACGGAAAGAAACCCTAACCTTACTTTTGACTGGAAAAGGTCAGGACACCAGTGACGACTCAAAAGGTTTAAACGACCGTATAACTCACGTCGTGAAAGTGTCGTAGTAGAAAGTCCTAAACTTTGTCGAGTTGACCTTAAGGTAGTGGAGGTGATCGAAACAAGCATCACTACTAAGGATTCCGGATGAACTGATGTGTAAGGTCCAACAGACCGAGATCTACTCACTAGTGTGGTAGCACTAATAGACCCAGTACTTCTAGAAAAAACATATAAAGAAGACACATAAGAACGGTGGAGAAGAATTATAGAAGACGAAGACAATCCAGGTATGGTAAAGACAGAAAATAGCTCGGGTAGAAAAGTACTTTACAAGGGAACCACAGAGATGCTTTAAGAAGTCAGAACCATTTAGTCCTAAAATGGTGATCTACCGCGTACCGTTTATAAGTAGTAAGTTAACCAATGAAACCTCCCTGATTTTGTACATATATAAAGTCGAAGGGACCACCGAATCTGCCAATTCTTAGACGGACATTATTGAAATTTATATTAATAACACGTTATTGATAAAAACAATTTCGTAAAATAAGAAATGAAAGACTTTAAATCTCGTTTCTTGTTGTGTCATTTATGGGCGTACATGAATTAGATCTAAATGGTTAATGAACAACAACAAATCAGTGATCCAGCAGAGACTGAGAAACTCTGGGGTACCTGATATCGGGCGGTCTGAGGAGACAGGTACCCTAAAGGGTCCGTTCTTATGACCTCACCCATTGGTAAAGGAAGAGGTCCCGTAGAAGGACTGGGTCCGTAACTTGGGTGTAGAGGACGGAACCGTTCGTATAAGAAATGGTGACTCGGTGGTCGCATAACGATTAAACGAGACAGATAGGAAGGAAACTAAAAAAAGATTTCGTAAAATCTCATTAAACATCTACAGTACCGTGAAGTGGAGATTTATGAACTTGTACACAGAGTACTCTTGTTTAGGTAATAGGGTACAATAGTATGGTTGATAATATAACTAGATTATAATGGATTATAGATTGGATATAAGTTTATAGGGTTAAAAAGGGGTTTACTGAGTATCGTAAAAGATGACTCCTAGGTTAGGTCCTAGTGTATAACGTAAACCAACAGTATCGAGACAAAACCCCAGTATAAAGAATTAGAAATTAGGTTTGGTCAAAGGGACGGGGAGGAAAATTTTTACATCGTTAAGATATGTTTATACTTTTACGTGTATACAAAATTTTATAAAGAATACATAAAGAAGGAGGTGGTGACCTACAGGTTATAAAAATCCGTCTATTACATTGTTGGATTTAATATTTATAATAGGGTTTACCTACTGTAAAAAATTTTTTTATTTTATGAAGATTCACGCGTTAACATGTACAGTACATATTATTTTTGGGTATATTTTTAAACTCCCCATCGAGAAACAATCTAATACTCGAAAAATCTTTCCATTACCTGACACAAGTAAGTAAACATATTAAGGGATGGGGGTCATAAAACTACGATACTATTCTCCTTAACGAAGAATTTAAAGAGAAAGACTAGAAAGTAACAATGACATATCTTTACGTTGTCTAAAGTCACATAATTAAAACATTGGACGTTGAAATGGTTCAAGTAACTACTCAAGATCGTCAAAGGACCATCGTAGAAATCTTAAAAGACACATATCATAGTACAGTAGACGTTTGTCACTATCGAATTAAAGAAGAAAAGGTCAAACCTAAGGGTAATGAAGAAAAAGAAGAGACTAACGACATCGATCCTGAAGGTCTTGATACAACTTATTTTTACCACGCTCACTTGTAGAACCAGAACAAAGACTAGAATCTCCCTTCCGAAAGTCGAAAAGTGGTGACTCATACTATGATCGAAACAGAATCTACCATTTCACAGACAGATGTTACGGCCTCTGGACCCAAGCTAGGGACCCAACCCTTCTAAGAGACCTCTTCCTTTACCGTTGGGTGAGGTCATGAGAACGGATCTTTTAGGGTACCTGCCTCCTCGGACCACAGGTACCCCAGTGTTTCTCACCTGTGCTGACTCACTGAAGTGAAAGTGAAAGCGAAACAGAATATCACATTAGACTTCAGCCCCTAGGACTCAGGAGGTCGAGACAAAAAACAAAAAGTTCCAACGATACCGATAAGTCCCAGATAACACAGAGGTATGTTTAAAACTCTGAAAAACAAAATCAAGAGACTTTTTACGTCCAGACAGATATACCGGAAATTATACAACTCCATATATGGTAAATACGGGTGAAAGGCCTCTCAAAAAAATTAGTATTTGCCCACTACTTAAAACAGTTTTCGAAAAAGACGTAGATAACTCTACTAGTACACCAAAAATAAGAAGTCAAACAACTACACCAACTAAACTAAACTAACTAACTAAACGTTTACAACTTTTTAGGAACGTAGGGATACTACTTAGGATGAAGTAATCCCACCCATATACTAGGAAAATTACATAACGACCTATACCTAACGATCATAAAACAAATACTAAAAACGTAGATACAGGTAGTAACTATAACCGGACACTAAAGGAAAAAAAAAAAAAATTACCATAGAAACAGACCAAAACCATAGTATCACTACCACCGGAGTATTTTACTCAAACCTTTAAAAGGAAGTAGACTTTGAAAAACTTTGTCAAAGTCCTCCTGTCCACAATTGAAAAGAGATTTATAAACTATTTTAAACGGACACTCCGACAGTCCAGGGTCTGAAAACAAACAATCCTCCAGAAATTAGTACCAAAGTTAAAGTCATGACAAGTATAAAAGATAAAGAAGGACCAAGTCAGATCCCTCTGACACGGAAAGATGGGGGTCATAAAACTTACACCACTCTGAGTTATGTACAAACTCCCTACTTACTTACCAAAAGAGAGAGAAGAAAATGACATCATTTTATACGTTTTGTATTTTACGTAGTAAAATTGATAGAATTCACTTGTCAAGTCACCGTAATTCATATAAGTGTAACAACACGTACCAAGAAAAAATTATTGGGTTCCTTATATACAATTAATATCTTTTCAATAATTTATCTATTAGTTTTTCTTTTTACTAGATTTGTGGGGAGTTTAAACGGTAGGTATCTTTTGGGTCTGTATCAATAAGGATTGTAAAACCATTTATAGGAAAATCAAAATAAATACATATGAATAAGGATCGGTATATTCTATATTTTTACTAGTATAATATACATGACATATCATTGGGTCGGAGAAAAAGAATTGTACATCAATTATAAAAGGTACAATTATTATCTATTCACCCAACAAAAACTAGACCAATATAAAGTAGGTGATAAAAACGTTGTACATGGAGGTCATTGGTTCTTCCACTCACCCCTTGTACCAATGTCCCGATTCCTATGCTTGTTTAAGACACGTAATTAAAAAAAGAGACTCGTGTCACCTATCGTTGTGACTAAATCTCGGACCTAAATCTCGACACGACGATAAACATTAAACCGCCAGTGTCTTTACAAATCCGTAGAAAACGATTGCGGGTAGAAATCCAGTCGCCAGATCACTGTTGTGACGTGGTTCCCTGTCCCTGGTCTGTTCTTGTTAGAGACAGTAAACTGATCTTACAGAAACCTTAAACTTTAGAAGGGTCCCTCTTGAACAATAACTTACGGACGGAACGGAAATAACCCCTTTTGCGTACGTAGAACTTGTTATTTTACTATTACGAGTGGTGGTCTCTGGTCTGGGACACTTACAAGAGACTACGGATCATCCTGGTGACGTCTCTTTTTATAATTACTCTGACAACGATCCTCTACCCTCTCGGTTTCTGGTACCGAACCATCCCCAAAGTGACCTTTCGTTCCGTTAAATCCATATAAAATCTAGTCGCCGAAGTGACAATTTAAGGCGAGAAACAACTCGTACGCGAAAAATCGTACATTACAAATTATACTAAAATACAAACCTCTCCTTAAAACTCCTATTACGGTTCCGTAAAAAAAGGAAAGGGAGGTCGATTAGGGAAGAAGTGTCGTGTCGAGTAAAAGGTCGTCGGCGACGTCGAGAAGGGGGGTGGGAAAGTCACGCTGTTGGAGGCTCGACCACCTCTCCGTGTCGCTTCCGTCGACCATTCATCGCCTCTTTAGAAAACATTGTATCTATAGTCTTTGCAAAAAAAAAAAAAAATTTATCGTTCGCTGTACAAAAATACCTAGTTTTATTATGTCTTGACACCTCCTTAAAGACTAAAATTAGGTACGTAACTCTTTTACCGAATTAAGTTAAGATTTGTAAGGTACCAGTGAAAAGATCAAATTTCGAGCAAAGACTTTTTCACTTACTTAAAAATCTTCTTCCATATCTTTGCAGGGAGAACACTAAGACCAATTCTATCATGGAGTTTCTCCTGAGCAACTTCTACAATAACTTTACTCTTTAACGCAAACCTTACGATACCGTCGAAATCCTACAAACGTAATCTACACTACTTTACCTACTGCTAGGTGTTACAAGATTCTAGACTAAAGGAAAGTGCCATACCTCTCTCGTACTCTTTTAACAATAAAACGTTACCTCTTTTCTTATGGTACGGAGTAAAAAAAATTAATTCTTTTAGTACACTGACCTACAGACATGTCCTCTCTTTTACTCTTCCTCCCGTGGGACATTACAAGTCTAATTAACGAAGTGTACTCTCTACTTGCACACAACTTACTCTTTCTAAATTTAAACCAAAATCCTACTTTGTAGTACTTTCTCTTTATTACTGATAACACTGACACAGAAATAAACCTTTTATTAATTAAACATAAACACCTGTAGTTAAAGATGTCATTTCTGTTATACTAGTCACGAAGAAAGAACCCTTTCCCTACACTTTTTTTTCGTCTAAGGATAGTTGTTTCGAAAATATAAATAAAGACTTAGCACGGACTTTTACAAATGCGAAATCACAGAGGAACATGGACCTTTAACGAAAGCATGTATGCAAAGACGTTCTTTTTTTCTTTTTTTTTTTCGACTTCAAGACCCAGAAAATAAAGAAACTTTAAGTCTAACGAAACAGTTATCCTTCGTTTCCTCCTTTTTCTATCTATTCATCTAAAAAAACTCAATCTGCGGTTTTAATCGTCAGTCCCTCCTTTTCTATTCTTACTTTATCGAAATTTCTTTCAACCATTCTCCCCGGTAAAAAAGGTTCGACTTTTACAGACGACCACCGTACAAAACGTCCTCCACCACCCCTCTCACACTACTTCGTTATCCTCCCTCCCCCCGAAGCTTGTCTCGTGACGCCGTTTCTCCTACTGACTGTGTAGGTCCCTGTGCACTGGTAGGAGACGACATCACTTCTCTTAAAAGGTCCTCAGGTAGAACATATTCTTTAACACATGGATGATTGTATATTTATGATGATATTAGAAATGTATTGTGTAGAACTCAAATAGACCAAACGAGGTGGCGACTATTTGTACCCGTCTAAATGAGAAACGAAAAATAACAGAGATTAGGGTCTGAAAGAAAAGGTATGAGAGTAGGGAAAATATCGGGAATAATTTTAGTTAGCATAATTTTATAGAACGGTAGAAAGGGGAAATAATATTTTTAAGTGTATAACCAGCATCTTTTAACCCCTTTTGGATTTCTACGGATATGTTTAATAGGTATTAGGATATTGGTTCTCGATTAACGACAATTATATCAGTCAGGGAGAAGAGACTTTGTACGTTTAGATACGTATTTTATACATAAATATATATTTTACTTCTAGGATGTGTGTATAGGAAAAGTTAGACGAAATTAGTGATTCGTTATATAACTCTCTTAAAGAGGTATAAAATTTTATAGGGTGTTCTTACACTACAAAACACCTACGAATTAAAAGCTAGTATATTCACAAGGTGATTTACAGGTTAATAACTTTCAAAGATGCACGTTAAAAACGACAATATTAAATTCCTTATAAAAAGGTATATTTGGAGTCACTCGAAAAAACAAAACAAAAGAGGATCCTATTTAAGTATCGACACTTTCAGGACCTAGTTTACCATACTTGGTCAAATTCCAAAGAGGGGATGGGGCGGTTGGGGTATGTTATAGCGGAGTAAATAAATAGTATACACCATTTTCGTAATAAAAGGTCAAATAAACGGATAAATACAAAATAGTAAATACCACTCAAAAGAATTTGCACAACATCGAAATGTAAAAATCTGTAGGTATTGATAGTTCAAAACTAAAACACTAAAGAAAGAAAATACTCATATAAGTGGACGTAAAAAGGATCAGTAAATGGACAAAGTAAGAAACGTTAATTGAGATTAAGTAGATCTTAAGTAAAACCGTATACTATACTTCATCTAGATTAAAACACAAAAAAGGTTTATCCAGTGGTTAACAAAGTCGTAGTAAATAACTTATTAGGTTGGAAGAAGGTGACTATACTCTACCGTTCTTGACAGGAGGGTGATCTATCCCACATCGAAAGGTGTCCAGCCGGTAAAAGAGAGATGGGTTCTTCCAATGTAGGTTGTTATCGTGACCATGGAAGAACGTCGAAGACTGTCGAAAAATATGATATCGGTACCAACGACTACGGAAAGAGTTTAAGTCCCGTGTGTGTCAAATCCCGTCACCAAAAGTTTGTCCTAAATTTGTAAAATTTATCAGTTTTTAATAGAAAGACTCTACGCAAAATGTTCACTTTTAGCTCCTTAGGACTATATAATTTGGTGACAAGGTCTACACGTTAAGGAGGATCTGTGTCGACTGTCGGATTAACACATCAGTTTGTTATGAGGACCCCAATCACAATAAGGATTTCAAGGAGGAAGTTGGAGAAAAAGATGAGAAGTCCATGAGCCTCTTAATTTCGACTGACCTGAGTCAAGGACCTTAAAAGATCTTACCATCTTCACCTTTTACATTCTTTACATATTCCTTGTTTTTATTTATTACAAACGTCGGACAACGACCGCCATCAGACTAGATCCCTAAATTTCCTCCGTCCTACTTAGGGTTAGGTACGGTGGTGACGGTGGTAGAGAATATCTCTCCCTGTATGGGGACACTAAGCGGAGAAAAATGACGTCCACTTTCCGAGTTCCTATTTGGTGCCTCAGAAAATCACCCACCACCCAATTTACAAAGAGTTTCTTTATAAACTGATAATTTTAGTGGACGGTGGGTGACAACTGGGAACGGTGGGGGTGAGGGTTGTGTCAAAAGAGATAACTGAAGACTGAACGAAGATCGGACATGACTAAGTCCTTCCTTTTTCCCCCCGAACCCACCTTCCTACGGAACGGACTGGAATGACGTTCCCCGAGGAAACCGAGTGTCGGCGTCGGGGTTAGTAAAGATCTAAACGACATAATACGATACTAAACAAACACTGACCTCCAACCAAAGGTACCGTTGCCGCCGAGTGGTCCCGTACGCGTAAGCGAGAAGGCGTCACCGTCTTACGCCGACACCTCCGCTCCCTCCCCAGTACCCCCGAGGTCTGCGACTTCCACAATAAAACGACAGGACTACAGTCAAGAAGACCCGACTTTACGGTGGTAATACCATATGTCTCGTGACTTAAAAAAAAATTGGGAGCCTTCCGAAACTCGGTGAGGGAAAAAGAAGGAAGATATAATGGACGAGAGTCATACAGGTGGTCTCTAGTGCTTCAGAAGGGTCAGAAACTTCGGTGAGTGGGTGTTCTCCTATAATAAGGAGTCCCGGGGGTCCCCTAAGTATTACCACACCCGTGTTCATTGTCTGACGGAACAAAGTTTGGAGGTGGCCACCGACCAACGTACATGGACACATGTTAAAATGAATTAGAGAGAGACGGAGTTAAAGGAGTCTACCTTTTACCCCCATTATTATCGTGGAAATCTTGTCACAGGTCATTACTATTAGTCACATATTCACAACCGATCATAAGAAACATCTATAATTTCCTCTGAATGGGACTTTGTCTGAACACGACGTTACATGTTTGACTGGGAGATTACAGGGCACCGGTTTGTCGTGTTCGTGCCGTCAATGGGGATGTCGTGTTTCTGAGAAGGGAAACGTACGCCTCTTCGTGGTCCCGGTGTTTACACGGGGTGTCGTGTGTAAGGTGATGTAGTAGGTCGGAGTGGGTCTCCGTGTGCATAGGATGGGCGTCGGTTTTCAGAGTGATTTCGTACGTCTAGACGCGAGGGACACTGTGTCTCTCTGAGATAGGGTCTGTGTCTCTGGTAGTGTCGGGGAGACTGACAGGGGTGTAGTGTGTCTCGGAAAGGGACCGTGTACATCGGGTGTCTTGTGTCTAAGAAGGTTTTGGTTCGTAGAAGAGTTCCGGGTTTCTGAGTGAGGTCTCCAGTGTCTGTGCGGGAGGATGGGTGGTTATACGGGGTGTTGTGTTGTGAGAGTGGTGTGTCGTCCCTGAGTCAGGCACCGTGTATCCGTGGGGTACCTTGTTTCCGACAGGGGTCTCGTGGGTCTAAAGAGACTACGGGGTGGGTGATTTGGGTATCGACTCCAGGAGACGTCCCGCGTCTGAGGTGAACGTAGAGGGACTGGGTCGTGTGCCTGAGGACGGTTCCCTCTCCTGAAAAGGGTCCCGTGTCTCTGCTGGGCGTCTCGTACGTCCGGGAGGAGGCCCGTGTCCTGGAGCGGGGGGTGGGTCCGTGTGTCGGAGGGGGTAGGGTCTTGTGTCAAGTGGTGTGTCGAACTTTTGGGCGGGTCTCTCTGTGTCTGAGGTGACTGTCCACTTGAGGTGTCGTGCGTCTGTTCGTCGTGTCCTGGGTTCGGACGGGGATGCCTGTGTCTGTGTCGAGTTTAGTGTGTCTGAGTGGGGCACTTTGTGTCGGGTGGCCGGGGGCTGGGGCCGCCGACTGTCGTGTGCCTCAGAAGGCCTGTGTGTGTCTAAGAGGAAAACCGACTTTCTACGAGGGGTGTCGTGTGTCATATGACAGAGGTCATAGATCCGAGTGGGGTGTTTGGGTCGACAGAGGGGTCCTGGGTCCGGGAGGGGGGCCCGTGTGTCTGTGAGAGACTGAGTCGCCTGACCGGGGTCCTGTGTGTCGTAGAGCCACCCTGTGTCAGTACAGGTGTCGTGTTCCTGCACGGGAGTGGTGGATCTGGGAGGGGTGTCGAGGTTCTGAGTCGGGTGCCGTGGTTCTAATTTAGGTCTCGTGTTTGAGTGGGGTGACGTGAACCTGTTCGAGTGGGGTAGTGTCTCTCTACGTTTCTGGTAGAATTGTACATAGAGGGTGGGGGAGCCTGATACCGTGTTGCATGCTAGAAAGGGAGGTTACGTGGACAACTGAGGTGTTGTTTGTGTCAGTGGTGTGTTACGTTTGTGAGTGGGATACCGTGGGAGTACACGGGATGTCGTAGGTCTCGAGGAGGTTTATATGTGAAGAGGTATTCCGTGTGACACCGGAACCTAGTTCTTTCGGGGACAGTTTAAGAAATCTGTGTGAGACACTATATATCTGTGTGGAGTGTTGAGTCTCGTGATGAAGGGTCACACGTTTGACCGGGATGTAGTCTGTCCGAACAAGGTGTTGTCTGTGCGAGTACGGTACCGTAGTGGATTGAAAAGGGACTTTACAAGTCTAAGCGGGGAGTCACGTGTCAGTGGAGTGTTGGAGCTATGTTGGATACTGTTTCGTGTTGGGACGTGAGTCACTATGTGTCTCAGTACAGTGCCCTGTGTGAACAGTACGTCTAAGTGAAGTGAGTTTGACGTGTGGAATCCCATTAATGTGTCACGTGTGTGTGGGCGTTTGTGAGTGGTGGGAAACGAGATGTTGGAGACCTAAGTGGGTAGTGTGTGTCTACCGAAAGTGTGGTTTCAGCCGGGTTCCTCCGGGTCTTGAAGTAGATCTACGTGTCTAAGAGGGCAGTCGTGTGTCTGAACGAGGTACTGTGTGTGTTTGTGGTGTCTTGGGACTCGGAGTGGGATCTATGAGTCAGTTCGGAAAGTTCAGTATCTAAACGGGGTACTGTATTAGTGTGGCTGTTTTGAATCTTAAGTGTCTTTACGGACACTTGTGTATCTAAAGAGGGAGTTACGTATCTTAACGTTGTGTTGTGTGTAAATGGGATTCTATCTTTTGGATATTTCGTGTACTCGGAAGGGGTTATACATCTGTGTGTTGTGTGAGATAATGGACACGTTACGGTTCTAAAGGTAGTATCAAATGTCTACACGAAATGGTTGGGTAACTCGACGTCGGGACCGGGAGTTGTGTGTGGTGAACACATTATCGATTCTCGTTCCGGAGACCTGGGTCTGATGAACCCAAGGCTTAGGTCTAAGGTGGGGAAAGATTAACACTTGTAACCCATTCATATAAAGAGAGAAGAAACCAAACGAGTAAACATTATGTTTCTATTGTCGACATGGATAACTTTTCCCAACAACACTCATAACTTACCTAATCCTATGCGATTCGTGAATTATGTCACGGACCGTGTGTCCTTGACAAAGTCGACAATTACATTAATTGTTACATTAACTATCATGGTAACGATTACACTTTTCCCAGTTGGGGTCTTGTCGACCCTTGTAATGTCGTGTGTCTACGAAACGGTGTTGTCGGTGTATGGGATGTCTCGTGTCTGTCCTAGGATTTGGTCGGACGAGCGGTGTGTGTCTCGAAGTAGTGTCAAGTCTTCACACGAGACACTACGTACCCGAACGACGAATTATATGTGTGAGTTGGGGTGTCATAGGTCTGGGTGTTGTGTTGTGTACGTGTGTGTGTACGTGGGAGGTTGAGTCACTACACGGGAGACAGTGTACTTGTGTGGGATGTTACGTGTCTAAAACAGGGTAGTACACACCTATATCGTGTCTTGATACGAGGATTCCAGTACGAGGAGTCACTTATTCAGAACACGGAACTAACACTGAGTAGGGTGTCGTATGTCGTAGTGGGTCGAACGGAGTGCTCGTGTCTCTTGTGAGGTATTATACACAGTGTGGAGGGTCTGGGGAGCCCACGAATGAGACATTCGTGAGTCGTAACACATTGTGTGTGGGAGTGAGACGTTGTGTCACAGGAGTCGGGTTTACGTGTGGACGGAGGTTCCGTGGTCGTACGGGGTTGTTGTGTTTCTGTGAAGGACATTGTACTCGTGTCGATCCGGGGTCTATACGTCTCTATAACATGTGATTGTGTGTGTGTGTCTGTGTGTGTGTGTGTGTGTGTGTGTGGGATACGTCTCCGCAGGATTTTACGTGTCTGGGAGGAGGAGTTAATCGAAGGGTCCACTGTGTCACCATTTCTTAGACGTGTGGTTACGTTCTCTGTGTTCTCTGACCCCAAGCTAAGGACCCAACCCTTCTAGGGGACCTCATCCATTACCGTTGGGTGAGGTCACAAGACCGGACCTTTTAAGGTACCTGTCTCCTAGGACCACCCGATGTCAGGTATCCCAGTGTTTGTCAGCCTGTACTGACTTGTCCATGTGTATAAGGGAGGAATTACTGGAACCTTTTGGACGTCTGGGGACGTTGTATTTATACAAAGGGTGTCGTGTGCACCAGGGGAGTAGTGAGTGTCTTGACGCAGTGTTAATGTCTGAAGAGGATGTACTGAGTCAGATCCCGTCGTTATGGGTAGTAGGTCCCTGATCTACATGTTGTACATTTGTGTGGAAAGGTTTAGCTGTGAGGACGTTTGTGTGTCCTAAGAGACTGTCGAGTGTTTTAACGTAGTGGTGTATGGACAGGAAATTTCGTGCTCGAGTCGTGTCACCGGTGTCAGTCACGTCACCTTTCGGAACGGTGTGTCCCGTTTTGTAATCGTAGAAACGAAGGTTTGAACTATATTTGTTACCGGGGAGAAGTGTTCTGGGTAGGGCTTTGAGTTCCTCTTTGGAGTGTGTGAACCTACTTAAGGACGAGAGACATCCCCGAGACGCGGGATATGTATATGGTGGTGTGACTGTGTTTGGGGTGTTCCAGGTCTCTATACGTGTAGGGGTTTGTTTCCCCGCCACATGTAACACCAATTTTGAATGAGAATCCTAAGTCTGACGGACCGAAGGTTCTGGTACACATAACTATTGATTAGTACACGGAAACCTTTCCTCAGATTACAGAGACACGGAACAAAAAGAGTCCATATTTAACCCTCATTATTACCATGGATGAATAATCCCGACAGTTCTTCTTATTTACGCACTGACGAATATTGCACAAATCTTCTCACGGACCGTGTCTTAATCACATGCCTACAATCGTCTAGACCAATAACAACAATAACAACGAAGATGTGCACGTTGACCTGGTATTACCATGTTGAGCTAGATTTTATTAAGTTTATTGTGTGTTGTACGTCGGGTCTTAGGGTAGTGTCGAGTGAGGGTGGGGGGAAAGGAATGTTAAAGGGACAACTGACGTCAATCGGGCGTTGTGACCCTTCGTGGACGACACGTCAGAGATTGTGAATCTACGTAGTGTGTTGTGTGTACCGTCACGTGTTTGTGTGGGCACCATGTACTTGAGTAGGTACGTTTGTAAGTAGGGCAACTTGATTTACGCGGAACAGTATGTGTGTGTGTGTGTGTGTGTGTGTGTGTGTGTGCCCCAGGTGTTGTGTGTATGGTGTCTTGTGTAACCGGGGTGTTGTGTCTCTTGAGTGAAATTTTAGGGATCTTTGTTAGGTATTGTGTATCTGAAGAGATTACCTCTCGACTAGGTATAGCTGTACGGAATATCGTATGTCTGAACTGAAGCGACGTCTGAGAAGGGTGTTTAATCTCTTACCGTAGTACTGTGTGGTAGAACAGGGTGACGCGTCAGATCAGAGGTTTTGGGATCCACAGAAGGTGTCCCATACCTGTAGGTGTGTTGGGTGTCGGGGGGGTTCCCTTGTCTTAATGTAGTGTCACGTTCCCGGGGTTTGTGGAAATCGACACAGGTGGATCAGGAGGTTATCTATACGTTCCGGGTCTCGGGAGTTTATGCTGGACACTGATCATTACGTTTACAGGCGGACGGATTGAGTGTGAGTGTAGTCTTGTAGACCTCCCTTGAATGCCGACTGTCTGGTGGGGTACGACGCGTCGGTACGGAGTGTTGTATGTCTATAAGTAGAGCTTCATATCTGTGTTGGGGTTGGGTGCGTTGGGTGAGGTATTACGTGTCTGACTGTTGTCACATTCTGCACGAGGTGTTTGTAGACAGACAGTACAGCATGTGTGGAAGTAGTGTATCGTGGTAGTACGGTTCATATTTTGGGTTGTTTCCCTGTAGGGACCACCAATTCTGAGACGTGAAGATGGTGTTCCCGTACTCAAGTCAAGGACCAGTCCCTTCATTGTAGGGTGTACAGGTGTCACACCGGATTTTTGTTGGGGTTGTTTCGTGTTCATTTGGGGAGTCACGTATCTGGACGGAGAGTTGTTTTCCGTATGACACGTACCCGACCCTAGTGGTACGTGTGGGAGTGAGATGTTTGGAACAAACGAGGAGTCAGTGAGGTGTTACTTTTGTGATCTGGGTGTTGTGGGTCCGAGTGACGTTTCTCAAAGGGGTCGTGTCTCCTCCGGGATATTACACGGCCATACGAGGGAATGGAGGGTCCGAACGGGTTGGTTTGGCACGTTCCGTATGTAATGTGTGGTCAGACCTATCTACCATCTTGTGGAACATATGTTACGTTTGTACGGACTATTGTATGAAGCAAGGGACGTCACGTGTCTGAATGGATGTCTCGTGTGTGAGTAGGGGGATGCGTTTCCGTGTAGGATCTCGTGTGTCTGTACCCGGTGTTGTAGGTCCTGTTAGGGTGTTACGGGTCTAAGTGAAGTGTCATGGTAATTTGGGACATAGGAATTACGTCTGTCTTTACGTGTCGTGTGTCTGAACGGAAGTTTTGTGTTTCGACATGTTGTCTCTTGTCTACACCGGATCTTGGCTGTGCACCACGGGTTGTGTATGTGTGTGTGGGGTGTGGAACGACCCGTCTGTGGACCGAATGTCCCTTTTGTCCTCGTCCTTGTTTCATGGTTCTGGACAGTGCGCGTCATGTTTCCGTGTGGGACGTTACGAATAGGTGTTGGGTAATGTTCCTGAGTGGGGTGGTGAGACTCGAGTCGTGTGTCATATGTCTTAACGTTTTTGGGTTGTCCGTCTATGTTTATACTTTGGGTCTGAGAAGAGTCTTTCGTGTCTTAGCACAGTGTTTCGGGACTATACGGCATGCCACGTCACAGTTCAGTGTTACTCCTCTGTGTTGAGTACGATGTTCTGAGAAGAATGTTACGTCTTTACACGGAGTCGTGTGTAGAGAGGATCTACAAGAGGTTTCTGTCACGGTTTTGGGACGAGTGGTGAGTCTCTGGGTGTGTTTCCTCGTATGTTGGTCGGGTTTAACCCGTCTAAGGGGTCCATAACATCTCCCAGTTGAGTTCTGTGTGTCTACACAGTGTGTTGTGAGTGTCAACTGTGTTTTGAGTGTATGTACGTAAACATGTATGTACAGGGGGTCGTTTTACTCACGAGGGGTTGTGAACGTCAGTTACTGTTGTGTTGGAGGAAAGGGTTGTTCCGTACCTTATCGTAGAATCCTATGGTGGGTAAGATAACTTATGTTAGACATCTTGGGAGAGTGTCAATTGTGTGAATCGAGTATTACACTTCTAAACGAGTTCGTCACATGTGTGTACGTGATATTGTACTTCTTTGTGGGATGTTATATGAGTGTGTACGTCCTATTTCTAAGGAGAGTCTTGAGTCTGAATGTAATGTCGTGTAGTCGAGTGATAAGTCCCATGTCTACTCGAATTGTGTGTGAAAACAAGGTGTGGTGTGATTGAGGTGTTTGAACAGGGTTGAGTCTGAACAGGGTTTTGTACGTTTAAACGGGGAACCTTAGAGTTTGAGTGTCACGTTGTGTGTCTGAGATTTTTATTAACGGTTTGGTGTGATTTTATATTTTCGTACAGGGGTATCTTTGTGGGAGTAATTCGGGTATCAACGTAAAGTTACCTATCTTTTCTTGTTGTCGTGAGGTTGAGCCGAGTGTTAAGAAACTCAGTGGGGTGTTACGTGTCTTAACGTAGTATGACGTGTTAGCGTTGGTTGTTGAGTGTCTAGATGGGGTCTCTTGTTTGAACACGGTGGTGTGTGAATTGGTGTACTGAGGGTTTGAACATGGTTTGTGAGTGTGAATCGGGGTCTATGTGTTTGGGTGGGACGTAGTTCGGATCGTACTGTGTGTGTGAGTAGACAGGTCACGGGTATGTGTGTAATCTGACATGTCCGTTGTCAGTGTTGAATTCTGTGACGGTTTTGTTACCCTTCTTAGGTCAGTGTGGTGGCTCGAGAGTGATGTAACCGGTCTGAGTGTACTATCGTCGCGTTTAATGTGTTTCACCCGTCGAAGGGGGTATCGACAAGATACGTAGGACACATGTGGGGTGTTAGGTGTGTATACAGGGGTTTCTACATCTGGGGGGGGTCTTTGTGTGTCTTAACGTATTGTTCAATTTTTGTGAAGAGTTTTGTACGTGAAGTATTGTTGACCTGAGGAGGTGGTATAGACCAGTGTAGAAGTTTACGTTTCTGAGCAAGGGAGGGGGTCGTCGTTTCGGAACAGGTCCTCGAGATTTTGCACACTGTCTTTTGGATGGACGGGCTATCATGTATGTGTCAAACTGTGTTGAAGGTGCAAGTAGAATGTTACGTGTCCGAAAGGGGGATGTGTACCGCATTCAGGTATCACGTCTCTGAGTAGATGTTTCGTTTGTTACTCGGGTAATACGTGGCGTTGGTGGTCTACGGGGGTTTGTGTGTCTTACACTTGGTGTTGAGGTTTTTGGTGAGACGGTACACATATACTCGGAATGTCACGGATTTGAGAGGATCTTGAGGTTTGAGTCGAGAGGTGCTGGATCTGGTTGACTACTATAGTGTGTACAAGGTGCTGAACTGAGGGTGACGTCGGGTGTCTTATCATAGTGGGGCATGTCCAAAGAGAGTGTTGCGTTTTTAAGAGGTTTTTTCGGCTCTGAACGAGGAACTCCGTAGGTTGTAGTGATATTGTGAATCTAAACGGAGTCTTAGTCAGAACGTGGTGTCATGAGCGGTTTACAGAGTGTTATAGATGTTACTGGAATATTACCTGTCTGAACGGGGTGGTACAGGTCCGAATGAGGTGGTGTGGTTCACCACACGGTATATTGGGTGTCTATTGAAGGTGTTTCGATTGAGAGGACTATGACGTGTCTGAGTGAAATGTTATAGTTGAGTGGGTCAAAATGGGTTACCACTTTTATCTAAATTTTTTATAGGTCGGTGTTTAAGTCAGAATGGTGTGTTGTGGGTCTACACAGAAGGTCGTATGTTTGATCGAGGTATTAGGGATCGACGTCAAGTGGATGTTACTCGTTCACATGGGACTGTGTCTCCAAAGAGGGTGTTTGTGTTTTGACGTAAGACTATGTGTCTAAGTGGGGTCATGCATGCGTGTGTTAACGAGACATTCCGTCTATGAATGGGGTGTTTCTTTTGTACACAGGGGTTGGGGGTCTTAACGGGATCCTGTGTGTCTGAAGGGGGGTGTCCTCCTTCTGTACTAGGGGTAATGTCTCAACAAGAGGAGTGGTCTACATGAAAGGTTGTGTCGGAACGGGGTGTTCCATGGGAACTGGATGTTGGATCTGTGTTAGAGATTACATGAAACAGTGGGGATATGGCATCGTTTTGGCGGTCACTTTTTCACGTAGGATGTCACATCTTTTGTGGAACGTTTACGTCCCTGTACGGGTTGTCAAGGTCTTACCGGTGTAGTCCGAGTCTGAAGGAGGGGTTTCGTTTAAGTGAACCTTTGTGGATCTTGTTTTAGTGTTGAATGTTCGCGTGAGGTCTAGTTCAAGAGGGGTGTTGTGTGACTGTACGCGGTGTTATAAGTCTGAATCGACGGACGTGTTTTAGAGTGTTAAGTTATGTACTCGGTGTTATGATGTCTGTTCGGAGTGTCATGTGTCAGAACAGGATGTGGCGACTCTCTGTACGGGATATTACGTATCTGACTGGATGGTGTGTTTGCATGGAGTGTCTTGTTTAGAAATGGGTCGTATTTCTAGGGTTTGAGTTCTGTACAAGTCAGTATGTGACCGTATACAATGTTGTGTCTTAATGAAGTATTTCGTCTATACGGATGTCGTGTGTCCCATTAGAATTGCGTTTATATGTTCGAGGACGTGTGGGTCTGAGTGGGGATTATTATGTGTGAGAGAAATTTTGTGGTCTGATATGGATTGTGGGGCAGGTCTTAGTCAGATTAGTATGTCACACGTCGTGTCTGGTGCAGAAGGTCTTTACCGTATGATACATTTCTGTATTGAAGTGAATCCCTTGACAAAGAGAAATGCTTCGGTGTATCTAACGGGTACTCCGTGTCTGTATAGGATGTCACGTTTCCAATAGGAATACTATATTGTTGAACGATATCTTAGAGGTCTTAGTTGGGTACTGTACAACAGAGTGGGACACTGAGTTCGTATATAGGGTGTTGTGTGTCTGACGTCACATATATGGTGTTGTCGATCTGTATCGGATGTAACACTCCTGTACAAGGAGTCAGGTATCTAAATGGACTACCATGTAGGTTTATTCCGAAGGGGCCACCGAATCACCATTTCTTAGACGGAAGGTTACGTCCTCTACATTCTCTGCACCCAAGTTAGACAACCAACCCTTCTACGGGACCTCCTTTCGTACCGTTCGGTGAGGTCATAAGAACGGACCCTTTAGGGTATCTGTCTACTCGGGCCACTCGATGTCAGGTATCCCAGCGTGTCTCAGTCTGTACTGACTCACTGATTTGTGTGTGTGTTTAGGTTTTATAGTCAGTATTTTTAATGTTACGAGGTTTAGTGAGGGTGTTTTGTGTGAGTGAGGTTTGGAGTCTGGAGTGTCCTGGGTATTAAGTATCGCTATTGGGTATTAGGTGTCGAAGTGGAGTGTGGGATATCGATGAGGAGGGAATTACATCTCTTGTAGTGTCACGTGTACACTTAGTATGGTCAGTACCTGACTGTGGTGCTCTTTGAGTATCCGGGATGGTAAATGATTGTGGTGTATGCAGTGTGTGTGAACGGGGTGTTGTCGATCTGAGTGGAAGGAAGTCTGTCTGAGTTGTGTGTTGTAAATCGGAGTGAGGTCAATGTGTCTCTGTACGGTGGATTTGAGTCTTTGATCGGGACCCTGTGAGTCTGAACAGGGTGTCAGGAGTGTCTTCTCGGTATGACTCTCTGTGTGCTAGGTGTCGTGTGTATAAGTAGGGTGTTACGGGTCGGACCGGGATCTGAAGTGTCTATGGGAGTATTGTGGGTCTGAACGACGTATTATGAGTCTTCCGGAGTGTTCTTTTCGTCCCATCATTCACACACAGGAGACCTTGTAAGTCTAACTGAAGTACTCCGTAGGTACGCTAGTACAAATTCGGAGTAATTGTTCGACAATGAGACATCGTGTGTTTGACTCCTGGATGTACGAGTGTGTCCTAAAACCGTGCACTGAAGTAAAGAAACCGACACACATTCGCAAACATTTGTACCTACTTTATAAAGGAAAAGTCGACAAGGTTCCTACTTTACTCTATCAAAGTCCTTTCTTAGTTCCAAGTCCTGTGTCCGAACCCTTACGTCAACGTGGACAAGGGTCAGGACCGAGGTCGTGACCCTTGACCTACGCGAGCTATAGCATCTTCACCAAGTCCCACCTCGTCTTCCGCCTTTCGAGACAGTCAGTCCGGACCGAAACTTAAGACGGAGACGGTGAATAATCAGTATACCACGACTACTACACGAAATTAAAAGACTAGGAGTCAGAAGTAAACAGTTGACACCTACTACGACCAAGGACGGAGGTTCTGACAACCTGATATACTGTGGTCCATAGAATTAGACGTAAAGATCAGTTTCTCTTCGTCATTTTACCCCTTCTTCCAACGTCGTCCACCCGGGACGAATCCGGGTACCCCTCCTCCTTCTATCCATCCACGTACGGTTCCAGAGGCTGTCTTCCCAGGGACTATCGTAGTCCTGACCTTCTAGACTCGTCGGTGGTATAAACCGGAAGTCTAATATTTTCGGACACAATAATGTGGTATCAATGGTAGAAATTATTAGGTGTAAAAGGCTTCTTCCGGTAGAAATAACGAATAAAAACATCGATAAAGTTCTCGTCCTTCTTTTAGAACTCGGGGGAGACGACCGGTTTGTCATCTTTCCGTCGACTTCTTTACTCATCTTTTCAGAAAGAGGTTATTTCATCAGTGTATTTATATGTATTGTAAGTAGTGTCTATTCATGGATGTGTGGTCTTGTGTGTGTGTGCGTATCACGGTGTCTATAAGTGTGACTGTATCTGGATGTCCACACAGTAGTAGGGTGTCTAGTATGTAAGAAAGTCGGTGTCGGTTTCTGCACAAACGTGCTTATACTCGTTTATTGGGTCTCAGGGTTGTCCCTAGTAGAGTACAGATGTGTCTATGTGTATACGTAGGTGTGTCTAGGTATGTTTACATATGTCAAGACATACATCTGTGTCTCGTGGTACATCCGTCTTTATATGTGAGGTGTGAGTGTGTCCGGGTCTCTTCGTCCGTCTCTGTATACATACGGTTGGATCCGTAGGTATCCTACACAAATGATTAAGTATTGGAGTTTCAACGTTTTTGTGTCTATGTATGTGTATGTCTGTATACTGTTGTATGTCTACGAAGATCTCCGACTACTCCATGGACAGGTAAGAGTCTGTGAAGTCTACAAATACGTCTTTGCATCTGTTTGGGTGCCTTCGAGTGTGTCTGTGTACCCACAACCGGACAGATGTGTGTGTGGGTATCTGACGTGTCTCGACAGGTATACGTCTGTGTCCACATACACAAAAATAACTATGTGTCTCTGTGCCTCTGTAAATACGTTTGTGACTTCATACCTCTAAATAAGTATCCATCTATGTACACAAAATTTATACATGAATGATAGTAAAAGTATGAGTGTCCTCGTGTACTTAGATATGTGTCTCCGTATTAACAATAATTTTGTATGGACACGTATGTACAAGGACGGACATGTACGTTGGGTGTACGAGTACGAGTGGTACTTTTGTATATTTGTACGTGTGTACGTATACATATCTTTACTGATACCCCTACGTGTACCCTTACAAGTACGTACAACCACACGTGTATCTTTGTGTGTTCGTACGTCCACACGTGTGTATGTACGTGAACATGTACCTTTGTATAGGTACGTGTGTGTCTGTGTTGTCTCTGTTAGGTATTTCTTTAGAGACGACGACGACGACGATTCAGTGAAGTTAGCACAGGTTGAGACACACTGGGGTATCTACCGTCGGGTGGTCCGAGGGGGTAGGGATCCTAAGAGGTCCGTTCTTATGACCCAATTCCACGGTAACGGAAGAGACTCTTTCTTTAGAGATGTACGTATATATGTGTTTCTGTCACGAGATATGTATGTCTCTGTATATGAAAATATATCTCTCTATATTCGTAATATATATCTATGTTCCCTCTCTTACTCCGTCCCTTCTTTCTCCCTCTAACTAAGTATACGTCTTCACATATGGACGTCTATACCCGTATCTCCGTGTGTCCGGATCTCTGGGTGTGTCTCCATATGTACCCGTTTATGCAGACGTGAGTGTGTGTGAGTGAATCTACGTGTTCTCCTTGTATGTTTCAGTGTAAGTACGTGCCTTAGAGTCTAAGTCTCTGTGTCCGTACATCTGTCTCTGTCTCTTTATGTACCAAGTGTGGGTACATCTACGTGTTTCCAAAGCTGTGGTTTCGACCATGCTGTGTAAGGTGCACTTACATGTTTACCTGTACCTCTGGGTGTTTATATGACCTCTTTGTGTCTCCGTGTACCCTTGTGTTCGTACGTACAGAACGTGTGTCTGTCTTTTCGATACGTGGGTGTGACCGTCTCGGGTCGTGCGGAAGTGTTTGTGTGTCAACGTGTCTGTGTACACACATAACAGTATACATACGTACGTTTGTCTTCACCCATATCCATGATGTCTCCGTATGTGTTTGGTTCTCCTTGTCTCTGTATCGTCTTGTGTATCCCTTTTAAGGACATGTGTCTCAGGAGTTTACGTGTGTCATTGTACTCGTACACCTGTGTGTCTACGTAAGTAGGTGTCTCAGTAGGTTTCTGTAATCAAGAGTACGTCTGAGTGTGTGTGTGTACGCGGGTATCTGTAGTCCTACCAGTGTGTCTGTATGTGTAGGTTGGTCTCCACCTCCTTGTCTACATACTTGTGGTCCCGTACGTACACACTTATCTCTTCGGGACTCTGTGTCTATTTCTCCGAATATCCGTTCTTACATGTGTACATCCGTGTATCTGAGGGTGGGGACAGTACATACGTGTCTATGTGTCTGTACGTCTCCGGGTGTGTCTACTTATAAACGTTTGTCATTTGTACTCCTGATTTGTACGGGTGCGTTCGTACCCACGATAGAATATGTGTGCCAGAGAACATCTCTATATGTGTGACTTCTGTTCTGAAGTTGGTGTATCTACGACTGTACGACGTTTCGGGGAATGTCCGTGCACGTGTGTCTCGAGATATTTACGTGAACGGATATACCTGTGTGTTTAAGAGTACGTTTACACATGAGTCTACCGTCCGTAGGGGTGGGTCTTTATGTGTCTGTGTCTTTTAGAAGTCGGACATTTTCGTTCTCTGTATGTGCATACGTACGTACACACGACAGTGAAGTCAACACGGGTTGAGAAACGTTGGGGCACCTGACATCGGGAGGTCCGAGAAGACAGGTACCCTAAGAGGTCCGTTCTTATGACCTCACCCAACGGTACAGGAGGAGGTCCCCTAGAAGGGTTGGGTCCCTAGCTTGGGAGTAGAGAATTCAGAGGACGTGACCGTCCATCCAAGAAATGGTATATGTACATCTTTATCTCTGTTTGGGTGTCCGTGTGTTTACGTGTCTACGTGTCTCTACGTGGGAGTGTACAGTCGTATATGTACAGTCACTGAGCACGAGTACACACGTATACGTGTTTACTAGATGTTTACATGAAGATACGGGTGTGTTGTGATTCAGATTTACATGTAGTTTATATTCTTACATGTCTGTGACAGTCAATGTAGCCAGTCACATTCGTATATCCACATAGGTACCCGAATTAGTACAATGTCTGTCTTTGTCTGAAGGTGTACGTATCTGTATCTCTGTGTACGTCTGAATTTGTATACTTTTGGCTGAGTTGGTATATATTTTCTTACACTGAAAATCGCACAGAAAAGAATCGGAGAAGTTCTCTTTTACTTTTAATCACTCGAGGGAGACTACCGATTTGATATATTTCACTACACCTTTAATGGTCTTTATAGAGACTTTCGAGACCTAACGTGTACACAAACACACACACACGTGTGTCTGTGTGTGAAGGTGTAACGTTTCTTAGTACCTGTATTTTAGTGTATCTTCGTGTCTTTATATTTATACTTATCCGTTTGTGTCTTTCTGGGTATCTGTCAATATGTGTGTGTTGGGGTTTCATAGAGTCTCACACTATAAATTCCCACACCGATAACTTGAACTTTTACTTGTTTTGGTTTGGACGTAAACGTAGGGTATAGACCGTGAATGACTGAGTTGCTAAACCCCGATAAAAGGACGAAAGAGTGGACATAGGACCCCCACTATAATTGTGGATCGAGAATCTCGACAAGCGTCTAAGTCACGTTACTTTCCGAATTGGAGCACGAACCTTACAGGGTCTCCGGTGACGACGACGACGAAAAACTAAAAAGATCTCAACTTCATGAATCGACTTATCCCAAACTCAAAACATCAATTTCACGTACCAATATAGTCCCTCTACACAATCAATTATTATAAACATTCACTATAATTACTTCTTATTTACTGGAAGGGTCTGTTCCGATAAAGACTTTAAGAGTCTCTACTCTTCCTGAATAATGACAGGAATCCTTTACCTTTGTGGATTTTGTTTATAAAGAACGATAACAACACACAGCAACAGTGATAAGATACAATAAGGATAGGAAAAGGAAAAACGTCCTCTATCCTTCTAACTCTCTCGACCACCTTCGCCCCTTCTCCCTCAGAAAGCGGTGGATCACTGGTAAAACTCATTCATGTTATAAACACCTAACGAATCTTTATGAGGGATTTTAAAGTGGTAACGTTCCAACATATTGACGGGACCACTAATTCGACCATATGTAGTTCAATATCACCAAAGACGATATGGTATCAGGGGTGGGAATAGGTGACAAAGCTAAAGGTTACAAAGTCAATGGGCGTGAGTTGACACCAGACTTTTATAATTTATGTTTGAAGATCTTTATTGTTAAGTATTCAAAATTTAACGTGCGGTAAAACTCATTGTACTACTTTATAACGTGGCAGGACGAGCCAGGGTGGGTCCTACACTTCGTAGGGAATCAGGACGTATAGGGTGAGTAATCAGTGAATCATAGTCTAGCTGTCAGCTCGATAGTGTGGGAACACAGGTTCAGTGGGAATAAAACGAATTATTACTGGAGTTTCATGTTCTCATCACTACGACCGTTAAGCCAATGTGGTTTCTCTTCGGTACTTCACGAGGACATTCAATTTTCAAGAACTCAATTACTTCTTTCTTTTGGTACAACATACGACTTCAACGATTCTAAATACCATTCTTACGTAGAAGATGGGTACTTTGACACTTTTTCCTTTTTCTTTAACCACGGTCTAAACGATAACGTAGAGTTTGACACTTTTAATGTCGGTGTCACTCCCTATTCACGGATCAATACTACCTTTTCCGTAAAATAACATGTTATTCTATAAAAACTCTCTCTGGTGCAGGTGCATTGAAAATAATGTCACATAAACAAGATAAAATGATAAAAGTGACAATAGTAATTAGAGAATGACACGAATTAAATATTTAATTTGAAATAGTATCCACACATACATATCCTCTTTTGTATCGGATATATCCTAACTCATGATAGGTGCCAAAGTCCGTAGGTGACCGCCAGAAGCTTGTATAGGGACCCTTATTTCCACCTTGAGAAGTCTTTAATTTTTCAGTATTTTATTTTTCTTCAGAAACAAAGATTTTAAGAATGGAAGTGAGTGAAAAGGAGACCCTAAATTACTCTGATACAAAATATCGCCACCAGAAGTTTGAACGATTAATATCCGATGGATTTTATTAAAACTCTTTGACAGATAGGACAGTTTGTAGAACTTCAATCGTAGACTTTAAAGAATAGTATTCAAATTAATAAACATGTCAATAGTAAACGTCGTATAATATTTATAAATATGAAAATTAATTACTAAATTAGTGTAAAAATTAGACAGGCTACTCGATTATTATGGAACGATTAACCTCTTCCCTCGTCGGTGGGTGAGGTCATAAGACCGGACCTCTTAAGATACCTGACATATCTGGTACCCCAACGTTTCTCAGCTTACTCACTGAAAGTGAAAGTGGAATTAGACAGGTTATTCGATTTTTATAGTACAATTGTTCTGTGAGTAGCAACAATTAATTCTCGTTTGTTTATTCCTTTTTGGTACTTGTCAATCTTTAAAATGTACTAAAATAATAAAGGAACTTTAACGGTAAGGTAAGTTGAAGGGAGTGTCTTAAATAGCATTACGTTAAATAAAAATACAAGTTTCTAGAAAATAACCAGTGGGTATGTAGAGACGTTTTTATATCCAACTTTATTTAAAAGGGTATTACGATTCGAAGATTCATGATTTAGAAGATAATAATTTAATAATCATCGTGTGTCAAATAGTCTTCTCATATTTTATAATGTGTAAAACTTTTCATTTTTTACTTTTGATCTTAAACCAACCGTTACGAAAAGAATTCACTTAAACTAACAAATAAAAAGGGGTTTAATCAAGTACTGAACCTCCTACTGAGAATGAAGATTACTCTGTCTCATCTTATATTTAAAATAAGGGTATTTATTCCTCTTCCCTTACCTTACTCAGGTTCAGTGTCCAGTTTTTAGTGTACCACTGGTCAGTATTTTTTTTCAAATTACTGAATTTGAAAAATTTAATTTTAAAAAATAAAAATTGTCTGTTAAACCGACTCGGATAGAAATTAACAAACTTTCTTTTCTTCGGGTTTAATATCTTCTCAAACAACGACTTAGTAATTAAAATCACAAAGACCCTCCGAATGGTCTTATTGGAATAGTGGTTCCAAATCGTTTACTGATAATATATAGTAAGAAAGTAAAACTCTGTAACAAAAATTAAGTAACCTGAATGTTTCTAACCCTTTTATTTTTATGAATCTTTTCACAGTGAATCAACTATGTTATTAAAACTATTTTAGGGAAATCAAATAATAAATGTGATTTATACTTTGAAACTCCGATGACTAAACCTAATAACTAAAGTATCTTTTGTAAATATTATATTGAGTCAACTGTTTCCGTCACAAGTATAGTTTTATTAGTCGGTTTAGTCGAAATAGAAGTCTATTTCACAGTTTACCTCTGTGAGTAAAAAGTTACCTCTTATATTTAATCATACGTAAAACTCCTTGGAATAAATTTGGCACTTCTTTAGTTAAACCCCCGTGGAGACCAATTTATAAAATCATCGTTTCACTTATCTTCTAATTTTACTCTAAAAATAAATAAAGTTTTATTTCTTTTAAATTAAAATTATAAATTATTATTAAATTACTATTTTAAATAATTATTTTATTATTAAATTATTATTAAAACAAAGAATATACATTAAATTTTAATTTACCACATTATACATCGATTGTACAATATTTTGTTTCTTAACTTACCGTACGTATCAAAGAAAACCATTTGTTTATAGGGTTAAACCCCAAAGACCTTTATTAATTCTTATTACATATTTTTTAAAGTTTCTGCAATAAAAAAATCCGGTGTCCTAATTTGAAAAGTTGGTATAA
This sequence comes from Capra ibex, assembly GCA_006410555.1. NCBI lineage: Eukaryota > Metazoa > Chordata > Mammalia > Artiodactyla > Bovidae > Capra > Capra ibex. Next base: position 5,750,975 of record SJYO01029184.1, on the reverse strand, counting down.
AATATTTTCTCTTTTCATATATCTCGATTTTTTATTGACCTGACCGTCGTTGGTATAAATTAAAAAACTATTATTCATGATCTTTTAGACATTAATATTTTACTTTACTCCTAACTGAAAGTAACCCTTTCTATAAAGTTCTATGTTAGACTCTTTTGTGTAAAATCGATCAAATTAATTTACTACATGGAATAAACTTTCTTTAGTGTATGTTAAAGATATGTACAAAATGGTTACATTTGTAAAACATTATGTTTTTTGTAAGGTTAATACACATTTTCTTAGTCGTACCTGTCATATACGTCGACAATCCTTCACGAAAACAAAGGTCAATTACTGTCTACATTCACTAATCACAACTCTGTCGACGTTTTATTACGAATTAAAATTCGTTCACCCTTTTTCAACAGGAACCTGTCTAGTCAAAATCCGTCGTTCTCCGTACTACAACTCTTCGACTCGCACCTAAGGGACGTTTGATGGGGACGAGTGTATGAAAGACTTTTCTTAAGTACCTACTCATCGGTTCAAACTTCGGGTGACAAGATTTGACAGTAGTCGTCCTAACGAGGTCTTGTTACAAAACACAATCCTATTAGTTAAAAAAACATCAAGTGTCAGTGTCCTCACGTCACCTCCATCGACGGTGAGAACTAAAAGACGGTTGACAAAAATACTGACTAGTACAAACTCGGTTTCCAAGACTTTCCCTAATAAAAACAAAACGACTATTTACACATATAACTGATCTGGAGGTAACAGACTATAACCTCGGCGATCGTTGTACACCCATAACTCGTAAAGTTTACACTAATCACGTTTGACCCGAAGGGACCACCAAGTCACCATTTCTTAGGAGGACTGTTACGTCCTCTACGTTCTCTGGTTCCAAACTAGAGACCCAGTCCTTCTATGGGACCTCTTCCTTTACCGTCGGGTGAGGTCATAAGAATGGACCCTTTGGAGTACCTGTCTCCTCGGACCGCCCGATGTCGAGTACCCTAACGTTTCTCAGTCTTTGTTGAATCACTGATTTGTGTGTGATCACGGTTGACGTTATATAAGATTCACATCTTACGTTGTGTCGTCTAAAGTTTCTGTCCCGTGTGTATTTACTTTAAAAAGTAATTATAAAAATATAACTCATGTACATATTTACTATTATAAAACCTATATAACTCACTTCGTTGTGTGTAATAATTTTAATTAAAGTGGACAAAAAATTTGAAAAATTTAATAACATTGTACTTTTAATTTTACTATATCCACCGAACGTAATATACAAAATATACTATCACGATGAGATCTCGAGTCTAATTTTAAGAGATTGAAGGGGATTTATCACACTAGTGTCTTTTCTAACTAAACAGGTGATTACAACTATAAGAAAAAAAAAATTAAAATAAAAATGAAATAAAATGAAATGTTATGACATAACCAAAACGGTATGTAACTGTACTTAGGTAGTACCCACATATGTTCGAGGGTTAGGACTTAGGGGGAGGGTGGAGGGTGGGGTATAGTAGGGAGACCTAGTAGGGGTACGTGGTCGGGGTTCGTAGGACATAGGACATAGCTTGTATCTGACCGTGAAACAAAGAATGTACTATCATATGTACAAAGTTACGGCAAGAGGGTTTAGTAGGGTGGGAGAGGAAGAGGGAGACTCAGGTTTTCAGCCAAGATATGTAGACACAGAGAAAACGACAGAGCGTATATCCCAGTAGTAATGGTAGAAAGATTTAAGGTATATATACACAGTCATATGACATAACCACAAAAAGAAAGACCGAATGAAGTGAGACATATTAGCCGAGATCAAAGTAGGTAGAGTAATCTTGACTAAGTTTACATAAGAAAAATTACGGACTCATTATGAGGTAACACATATACATGGTGACGAAAGAATAGGTAAGTAGACGACTACCTGTAGATCCAACAAAGGTACAGGACCGATAATATTTGTCACGACGCTACTTGTAACCCCATGTCCACAGAGAAAGTCAAGACCAAAGGAGTCACACATACGGGTCGTGACCCTAACGACCCAGTATTCCGTCAAGATAAACGTTAAAAAATTCCTTAGAGGTGTGACAAGAGGTATCACCGACATGATCAAACGTAAGGGTGGTTGTCATATTCTCCCAAGGGAAAAGAGGTGTAGGAGAGGTCGTAAATAACGAACATCTGAAAACCTAGTGTCGGTAAGACTGACCACACTTTACCATGGAGTAACACCAGAACTAAACGTAAAGAGACTATTACTCACTACAACTCGTAGAAAAGTACACAAACAATCGGTAGGTATACAGAAGAAACCTCTTTACGGATAAATCAAGAAACCGGATAAAAAACTAACCCAGCAAATAAAAAGACCTCAACTCGACGTATTCAACGAACATATAAAAACTCTAATCAACAAACAGTCAACGAAGTAAACGATAACAAAAGAGGGTAAGTCTTCCGACAGAAANCACGTCTTCGAAAATTAAAATTAGTCTAGGGTAAACAAATAAAAACGAAAATAAAGGTCATAAGACCCTCCACCTAGTATCTCCTAGGACGACTCTAAATACAACCTCTCACAAAACGGATACAAGAGGAGATCCTCAAAATGTCAAAGACCAGAATACAAATCTAGAAATTAGGTAAAACTCAAATAAAAACACATGCCACAATCTTTCACTAGATCAAAGTAAGAAAATGTTCACCAACTGGTCAAAAGGGTCGTGGCGAACAATTTCTCTAACAGAAATGAGGTAACATATAAGAATGGAGGAAACAGTTTCTATTCCACAGGTATCCACACACCTAAATAGAGACCCGAAAGATAAAACAAGGTAACTAGACATAAAGACAGAAACACGGTCATGGACATGACAGAATTACTGACACCGAAACATCATCTCGGACTTCAGTCCGTTTAACTAAGGAGGTCAAGGTAAGAAGAAAGAGTTCTAACGAAACCGATAATTACAACTATAAGACTACATTGGTCAAGGAAATGACCATAAACCCAAAGACTTAACCCCTTAAAGATCAACAATCCGATCTTTAAACATCAACAAAAAGAATCCTTTTTCATTTTTTGGGGTTTGTTCGGTTATAAGGTGATGTCTATAATTTTTTCATCAGAAAATGATCATGGACCTTTAAAAGGGTCTTACTTGAAACCTACCGAAGAGTCACCTATATACACTTCAAAAAGTTCGAGAAGCTTTGACAGTCACCGTCCATAACGTAAGATGTCTTCTATACTGTACAAAGTAGTGTAAACTCTAAAAAAATACATTATACAAAAATACATTGTGATTCTTTCTTTTTTTATGAAGGTTTATTTGACACTCCATTACAAAAGCATAGGTATCTTGAAATTAAAATATGAATTGGTTTTCTCGAAAAAACCCGTATATACCTGTATATGAAAATAGTATATAGTACTATGGTTTTATCGGTGTTGGTTCAAACTCATACATACCGTCACTGAAAGTTGACGGAGGACCGACTGTCCCTAACATTTTACGGTGACTAATATTCTGTGTAAGACTAAAGTCTTTGTACTTTTGCAATTCTTTTATACGTAGAATCTTAACCAATTTATACCAATCAGTGGACAGTTCTTTCTTTCCTAGTGTCTCCTGTCTTTCGGTCTGAGGTTCTGAAGTCGAATCACTTTTGTGGAAAAGACACACACTAGTCTATATGTTTTGGGTTTTACACCGAGAATGAGTTTGAAAATAGTCTCTCGTGAATTTTTTGTAACGTTATATGTAAAGTACGATCAACAAACTACCAAAAGGATCAAAATAAACAAAGGACCGAACCTTCACCCTCTTCACCTCCTCTTCCCCTGGTGTCTCCTACTCTACCAACCTACCGTAGTGGCTGAGCTACGTGTACTCAAACCCACTTGAGACCCTCAACCACTACCTGTCCCTCCGGACCGTACGACGTCAGGTACCCCAGCGTTTCTCAGTCTGTGCCGACTCACTGACTTGACTTGACTTGAACCTTCACCCTCTCAATCCCTTCTTAGCACTACCCACCCCGAAGCCGACCCGTGTCTGACCGAGAGAGGTTTGACTTTTATAGATCGTAGAGACCTCACTCTTAGTGAATCGTGTCGGAACACACCCCGACACGGAAGTTACCGTGACAAACAAGAAACGTTCGGCCCACTGACTGTGTCGGAAAGACGGACAGGGACGAATCGAATCAAGATTGTATAAGTGGTATAGGAAAGAACTAACTCTCCCTCCCTACCTCTATCTTGACGAAAGGATCAAAAACAAAATGTATCATAAACTTTCCCACTCGTTCTACTTATTTTTGAGGTGTCCTTCAGGTAATACAGTTCTTAGTTACTTCCTTTTTGTATCAGATCTAAATAGTAGGTCTTTAACACGTTTAGAGACTAAGATTACCATGAACACTACTATATAAATATTCTCCTTTGTTTAAAGTCTCAAGAGTCCTTTACTCTTTTTATTCTCTTAGGTTTGGTACAAAGGAGAAAACAGGGATGTGAACATGACTCAGAATTCACAGAGAACTTTCGAATCTTCGTCCCGGGTCGAACACTGGTCACGTCGGAGTAACCCGGGACTCGAATCTTCCCGAGGTACGAACGAAATTACGAGACGACAGTACCAGATCTTTAGGAATTATGGAAAAAGTTTTCCTTCAGGGTGTAAAAGTAAAACGGGACTTGGGGTGTTTAATATATCGATTAGAACAAGTTTTCCTCTGTGAACGGTCTCTTATTACTTGACTTCAACGGTTTAATTTAATCTTCGTAACGAAAAGATTACAACACAGGACTTAGGAAAGACAGTCATGAACATTTATGTCATAAGCATTCGATGTTAACAACAATCCTTATTATCAACATCTTCATGTAGTGTCCTGACAATCATAGTGAGTTGTCATGAAACATACCTGAAGGGGTGACTAAGTATCCTGGACCCCGTAGAAGACACAGAGAGAAAAGACTAGACATTTACCGTCACTGTAAAGTGGAATTGGGGTTTATTCCCATTAACAATCTTAATCTAACTTTACGGACACCTTCATGAACACTAGAGATTTCCAACTTCGTCTATGTCTTCTACTAAATACGGGGAAGGAGCCGTACCTCAGACCCACCGTGGATAGACGACCCCAGGACCACGGACTCAACGTGAGTCGCCACTCCGGCGAGACGGGGTACTGATATGTCGTCTATAGGTTCCCCCAGGATCTCGGTCTGTCAGTCGTGTGGACGGGACAATTCTCGGACGACTCCTTGTAGTGTGACGACGGTTCTACTGACCCAGTTCCGAGGACCGACCTTTAGTAACGATACGCCTGTTCCGATCTCCCGACTCTTCTGTACTCTCCTTCTCACCTGTCCTTTTTAGGAGACGCAGAGACCCTGGACCAGGACTCCTGAAAAAGATCCCGTACACACGTACGATTCAGCGAAGTCAACACAGTCTGAGACACGTTAGGATACCTAACATCGGACGGTCCGGGGAGACGGGTACCCCTAAGAGGTCCGTTCTTATGACCTCACCCACGGTACGGGAGGAGGTACCCTAGAATGGTTGGGTTCCTAACTTGGACACAGAGAATACAGAGGACCGTATTCCTCAAGAATACGGTCTTGGACCGTCCGTCCAAGAAATGGTGAACGTGGTGAACCCTTCGGGCACCCGATATAGACCCCAATTTCTCCTGGGTCGGTATCCACGGTCGGTGAAGTCTAACAGTGTCCTCGAAAGAATAAAGAGTCTTACCTCGACATAAGTCTCAACGGTAATAGAGTCATTCTTTTCATCTGAAAACAGAGCAGTACACTTCCTTGAGTAAAAGGACCTTCGCCCCCCACCCCCCCCACCCCCTTTCACACGTTCTTACGGGCATCACTGAAACACCATGTAGGACGGTCAGAAATTTGTTGAAGTCCCAAAACAATACGACGTCACCTCTCTCCCCTTTCGTCGTGAAGTTTACTCCAGTGTCTTTTACGGTAACCTTTATAGAACCATCACAGAAGACAGTGATTACCCCACACCACTATCTGTCAAAGGAAATCAAGTGTATAGTCCATATTCTGAAACAAAGAACACACACCGTTTTCGCTCCTACCCACATCAAAATATCCTTACTTACAGGTTCTTCTTTGATAAATAGAGGACGGATTCTATTACGTCACACAAACCACCGTTCGTGGATGATCTTTTGCCCTCCCCTGACACAACACAGGGGTACGTCCCCTACTTTATCGGTCCTCTATACTCGTAATAAAATTACAAAAACGTAATCTCAAACGTGAGCTCCAAGTCAGACGGTGTTTCCGACGTCTAGACCATTTAGTCATTGTTCGTCGGTTGTAGACCAAACACTAACTAGGTCTAGACTCTGACGGTCGACAGATCGTTGAACCGAACCCTCCTACGGACTGTCGGATCTAGTCCTAACCTCTACCCCCTATTCCTACCACTAATCCGTCGACAGAACACGATTACTCGAACGGTGGTCCGTGCACATAAAACTCTCTGAAAGTAGGGTTCTCTCGGAAATTTCCGTTCAACCGACAACGTGTGTCTCCAACCATGTCCGTATTGTTACGGACATCCATTCTCCTACTCCATATCCCTCCCACGAGACCCCCTGAAGTACTTGATCTACCTTTCCCCGGTAGACACGTCCACGGACATGGACTGAATCCATTCCGGGGCGAGTCCAACCTTAGTCTCGTAAGAACTCGACGGAGGTCGTGACGGACTTTAGGATGACACACAAGGGTGTGGTTGGTTCTCTCCGGTGTGTACAACTACTTCCGTCCAACCCTGGAGTCACTACTGGAGTGAATATCCTTCTACTATTATAGTAATGTCTCAACGTTTCTTGGGAAGTTCCGATAAATCACGTTAGTAATATAGAATTAAAACTTTGGAGGTTATTTACAAAAAAAGGAGGTCTTTACCCTTCGAGTCACAAAGGGCTCCGTCAGGTAAGACGGAGACCGGTAGAAGTCATCAAGACGAAACATGACCTGACTTCAGACGGAGGGACCCTCCGTGTAAGACTTGAGACCCTGTTCAGTGTAGGACGACTGTACACCGTGAAAACCAGTGACTTCTGTGAATTGAGAAGAGAAACGGATCGAATCAGAGACAGGTGGCAAGAGGTAAACTGTCAAATCGGTCACAATGGGAATGGGAACAAAAGAAGGAGGGCTTTCAGGTCCAGGGGTCCTAGGGTTTCAAATCTGTCATAAGGACCACGTCAACCTGGTAAACAAGGAATTCGACTTATAGTAAGTAGATAACTGACGTACTGTAAATACTAGTCTAACGTCACAACTCGGTGGGTTTCAAAGGTCTGTCAGATTTACGTAGACTTTCAACGGAATTTGGACGAAGTGATTCTTGGCGTCGCTATTGGTTTCGAAGATTGGTTTTCATAAAATGAGTGACTTTCAATTCAGTACCACCATACACGCACGTACGAGTCAACGAAGTCAACATTGGGATACCCGATATTGGGTGGTCCGAGGAGACAGGTACTCTGAGAGGTCCGTTCTTATGACTTCACCCAACGGTACGGGAAGGGGTCCGCTAGAAGGGTTGGGTCCCTAGCTTAGGTACAGAGGACGTAGAGGACGCAACGTCCGTCTAGAATATGGGTGACTCGGTGGACCATTCGAAGTACCACCATGTCCCCCCTTGTTTTTACCTCCCATCTTTAAATAGAAGACAACTCTCGACATCATAGATAAAAAGAAGACGTATAGGAATCAAATAGATTTATAGTAAAGTATACCTGAGACCCTCGGACTCTTTAATACCTTTTCACTTGAAATCTACCCTAGCTCCTTAACATAAGTAGTACACGTAACAAGTGTCACTTCACCCTCATTCGACTTTTAAAGAAAGAAGTACAGGGGAGGGGGTGGTGTCAGAGTCCTTATATGTCGTAGTAAACGTTCCTCTCCTTTTCTCCTGAGTCAGTCAATTTTTATATCGTTAGATTAGATAAAGAAGGAGATCTGAAATCGATTTTCCAAATAAATGATGTACCCGACTTTTCACAATAGATAAGGCATATATTAATTATTATTAGGGGTCATCTTACATTTCTTCTGTACTACACCACCTAAGTATTACGTCACACTATAATGTAGATACTCTTACAAGTGTAAGGACTACCCAAATACATTGGTCGTATGTAGTGTTACTACTGAGTAAATTTTAATACATTACTTGTGAGGTACGTTCTCAATTTGAGTTTTAATCCCGTTCTCCCCACTAACGGCATGTACATCGATATCTCTATCTTGTCTGACTCCACGACCCTTACAAGACCTTTCTTTTCAGTGCACCCACTTCTGAAACGAACGTAACGTGACACAAGTACTAATTCATAAGACTACGGAGAATGAGAACCGTAAATGATGCAAACAACGAGAAGGGTGGAGAGAAGAACCCCGACATCAAGGGTTCCAAAGTTTAGACCGAGGAACGGAAACGGGACGCAAATCAAAGACGTCTTTTGTCGTACATTCAAAGTTTACGTTTCGACTAAAGTAAACTTTTTGTTTTCTAATTAGGTAAAAGTTTTTACAGGTGGTATTTACGTATCCTTAAAAGAATCATCCTTTTTATTCTTTACGTTATAATTTTAATTTTTTTCAAATAAATCCATCTCCCACCCTACGTGACCCAAAACACAAAAAAAAGTTTCAAACCTTGAGACCTGACGTCAGTAACACTCGAACACTTCGGTCCACAGGACTGACCCTAGAGACCAGGGGAAAGTCGACCGTCAACCTTCCCTAGGACACGGGTTGACGGAAGTGCTTCTCGTCTTGACCCGGTCCCCGTCGTTTTGAGATAAGAGGGAGAGGGTTCGGTCGTCAGACAATTATTCCTCGCTTCACACACTACCTACGATTACGGAATACGTCAATTTCCGTGGGGCACAAGGAAATGTCTACTTCTTGACTCTATTACATTTCATAATTGGAGGTGAGATCTTCTTTGGTAGAGTGACAAGTAAAAGTATTTCGAAATAATTTCAATACTCGAAGTTTAAATTAACTTTATAAGTCCTTTGACGAAGAACCCATCTCCTTTACTTTGGTACTCCGTCGTTTCCATAAAGTTACTCAAAGTCAAATTACCGTCGGCAACCTGTGAACTAGGCCCTCCCCATGTCGAGAGAAAGAGACGTAATCAGTTAGAGAAAACGAAGGGAGTTGGGTTAGTCAATTCCCAGTCAAGGGACTACATTTAAAATAGATCAACTAGGTCCGTTACTTTGTAGAATAATACCGCACGGTCTATTAATCTCAAATGACGTAGGGATAAAATAACCGTACAACTTGTCACAACCCTCCCCCTTTAAAGGAAAATTAGGAAGAACTCAAGAAACCCGGTCAGATTATTAATTTAACTGTATTCTGTCTAGTGGTCCTCTTTTCTTCTTACTGACTTCCTCCTACTTTTCAGGAAAGACACTCGTTGATGAACCTTTCATAAAAATTCGAAACGTTGAATTTTTGTAATGATAACTATCTCCTAACAATTAAATGTTTTATGTGACATTCAGGTTTCACTCTACGTACACCATATTTTATTCTGGACCTTTAGAGGTGGCCAAACGGGAACCCGTCTTATTTAAAACTTCTCCGAGGTTAAAAAACGGTACGGACCTACTTGTTAAACGACTCCATCTCAAAGTCTCCTTTGTTCTTCTAATCGAAACATAAACTACGTCTCATAATTCCCGAAAGATTTCTCTAATTTAGTTTTGGAATAATGTCAGGTGATTACGACATAATTACATCGTCTGTAAAAAACGAAAAGTTCCAAAAGTAAGTTTGAACACAAACACTTATAATAATTTAAAGAACCCTAATTCCTGAAACTTTCAGGGAACAAACATTTCGAGATAATAACTCAAGGGACATCCTCGAGTCTTTCGGGAGAGTGTAAATTGAGGGTTCAGGAGTAATAATGTACCCCCGAATTCTTTCTGTCTCCACAACTTTGTCGAAACCCTCTCTCTCCTTGAACCGGGTCCCTTCTCTCTACAAACGTTAACAAGCAGGTTGAAAAGGTACAGTAGAAGAGTGGACATAGGTCCTAACGACCCACTACTATTAAGATCCCTGTACCGTAATCTAAACCGGGGTCGTCTCTTGAAACTAAGTCGGAGAAAGTACCCGAACATCCTTAAGCACTAGACCTTCACATCCCAGCGGAGACCGAGTAGAACCAAGAAATCCGAGAAGAGGGAGAGAGGGAAACGTACGATGACGGAAGTGGATCTTACAAAGAGAAGAGTCAAACGGACAAGTTTGAGTGGGGTAGGAAGTTCCGAGTAGAGTTTACGCAACGATAGTAGGGAATGCGGACTTTGTTCTTTAGGTTAGAAGTCACTGGAGACCGTCAGGGTGAGTCGTGTGAGATACCGTTTTGGATTTTTAGAATAGTCGAGGTTCCAGTTCTCTTCCTCCACCTCTCTCGTTCCGGGATCTGAAAGAACACCCCTTTCCGAAGAGACTACGATTGTAGTCGGCAGAACGTGACACAAATAACGAGGTTACCGGTCCACACCAACAAACGAACATAGAAGGGTTATTCCGAGCACTTGTGACGGTCTAATTGACTCGAGACGTGTCCGGGTATCACTTCTAAGAGAACGAAGAAGACCCGTTTATCCAAGTACAGAACATTTATATAGAAACTAACCCTTCCGACAGAAAGTGTAAAAACCATTTTTAAGTGTGGGTGGAGGAACCCCCATTACTTTCGACCTGTTCGTTCTTACGTACTGAAAAGACCCATTTACCACTAGAAAAGAGTGGTGGCACACTAATTTCGTCTTATCTGATTCTGACATCGAAACTAGGAGTTCGGACCTAAAGTTCACAACCTCAAACAGCTTTGACGGAGAGAGAATAGGGTCAGAGTAGAGACACAGGAAAAGAATGGGACTAGACCAGTTTTACTAGACCTGTGTTTAGTATGTCCAGCCTTCGCCGTTTTTCTACGTGAAGAGTATCACAACGTATACGTACAGAGACGTGTGAATCCAAACCCCCAACATACAGTCGACCAACATACAAGGGAATACGTATGACTCCTAATCAAGTCAAGTCTGTGAATCAACACGGGGTGAGAAACGTTGGGGTACCTGACGTCACACGGTCCGAAGGGACAGGTAGTGGTTGAGGGTCTTGAATGAGTTTGAGTACAAGTAACTCAGCGACTACGGTAGGTTGGTAGAGTAGGAGACAACCGGGGAAGAGGAGGACGGAAGTTAGAAAGGGTCGAAGTCCCAGAAAAGTCTACTCAGTCAAGAAGTGTAGTCCACTGGTTCATAACCTCAAGGTCGGAGTCGTAGTCAGGAAGGTTACTTATAAGTCCTGGCTAAAGGAAATCCTACCTGACCAACCTAGAGGAACGTCAGGTTCCCTGAGAGTTCTCAAAAGAGGTTATGGTGTCAAGTTTTCGTCGTTAAGAAACCACAAGTTGAAAGAAATATCAGGTTGAAAGTGTAGGTATGTACTGGTGACCTTTTTGGTATCGGAACTGATCTGCCTGGAAACAACCGTTTCATTACAGAGACGAAAACTTATACGACAGATCCAACCAGTATCGAAAAGAAGGTTCCTCGTTCGTAGAAAATTAAAGTACCGACGTCAGTAGTAAACGTCACTAAAACCTCGGGTTCTTTTATTTCAGACAGTGACAAAGGTGACAAAGGGTTAGATAAACGGTACTTCACTACCCTGGTCTACGGTACTAGAATCAAAAGACTTACAACTCAAAATTCGGTTGAAAAAATGAGAGGAGGAAGTGAAAGTGGTTCTCGAGAAATCAAGAAGAAGTAAAAGACGGTATTCCCACCACAGTAGACGTATAGACTCCAATAACTATAAAGACGACCGTTAGAACTAAAGTCGAACATGAAGTAGGTTAGGTCGTAAAGAGTACTACATGAGACGTATATACAATTTATTCGTCCCACTGTTATATGTCGGGAATTCCATGAGGAAAGGACTATTCTTTGGTCAGACAACAAGATACAGTTCAAGATCGACAACGAAGAACTGAACGTATGTCTAAAGAGTCCTCCGTCCAGTCCACTAGACCATAAGGGTAGAGAACTTCAAAGAACACTAGGTGTATCAGTTTCCGAAACCGTATCAGTTATTTCGTCTTCATCTACAAAAAGACCTTGAGAGAACGAAAAAACTACTAGGTTGTCTACAATCGTTAAACTAGAGACCAAGGAGACGGAAAAGATTTAGGTCGAACTTGTAGACCTTTAAGTACCAAGTACATGACAACTTCGTGTCGAACCTCTTATAACTCGTAGTGAATCGATCGTACACTCTACTCATGTTAACACGTTATCAAACTCAGAAGAAACCATAACGGAAAGAAACCTTAACCTTACTTCTGAATGGAAAAGGTCAGGACACCGGTGACAACTCAAAAGGTTTAAACGACCGTATAACTCATGTCGTGAAAGTGTCGTAGTAGAAAGTCCTAAACTTTATCGAGTTGACCTTAAAGTAACAGAGATGATCGAAAGAAGCATCACTACGAAGGATTCCGGGTGAACTGAAGTGTAAGGTCCTACAGACCGAGATCCACTCACTAGTATGGTAACACTAATAGACCCAGTACTTCTAGAAAAAACATATCAAGACACATAAGAACGGTGGAGAAGAATTATAGAAGACGAAGACAATCCAGGCATGGTAAAGACAGGAAATAACACGGGTAGAAACGTACTTTACAAGGGAACCATAGAGATTAAAAGAACTTCTCTAGCGATCAGAAGGGGTAAGATAACAAAAGGAGATAAAGAAAAGTGACTAACGACTCCTTCCGAAAGAATAGAGAGGAACGATAAGAAGCCTTGAGACGTAAGTTTACCTATATAGAAAGGAAAAGAGGAAACGGAAAGTGAAGAGAAGAAAGGTATCGATAAACATTCCGGAGGAGTCTGTTGGTAAAACGGAAAAAAGTAAAGAAAAAGAACCCCTACCAGAAATAGTGACGGAGGACATGTTACAGTGCTTGGAGGTAGGTGTCAATAACTCCGTGAGACAGATAGTCTAGATTAGGGAACTTAGATAAAGAGTGAAGGTGACATATTAGTTTTCCCTAAACTAAATCCAGATGGACTTACCAGATCACCAAAAGGGATGAAAGAAATTCAGACTTAAATCGATATTCCTCAGGTACTAGACTAGGTACCAGTCGAGGGACAAACTAACAAAAAAAAAAAAAAAAGGATTGACATATCTCGAAGAGGTAAAAACCGACGTCTCTTATATTAGTTAGACTAAAGCCATAACTGGTAGACTACTACAGGTACACATCTCAGCAGAGAACACAACAACCTTCTCCCACAAACGATACTGGTCACGCAAGAGAACCGTTTTGAGACAATCGGAAACGGGACGAAGTAAAACATGAGATTCCGGTTTAAACGGACAATGAGGTCAACAAAGAACTGAAGGATGAAAACGGAAGGTCAGGGGATATTACTTTTAGAGGAACTGAAGACACATGGAACGTCGCGGATCGTGTCACGGACGGTCCCCTACCGGTCAGTTACTGCCTTACGTGTTTTCTGTCTTAGTCACAAATTCACAGGTACACCTAGATACAAACATAGATTATAAAACCTATATAAGCCAATATATTTTACACAATATTTTAATTAAATGGACAACGAAAAGTGAAAATAGGTACACAATAGACTTTTAAATTTTTAAAATAGGTACTTGATACAATATTGAGGAAAACGTACACTAAACTCAAGGTCAATGAACCTTTGGAGAGTTTCAACTTTGGTAGATTTGAACGTCAAGAGTCGGGACCTTCGTGAAATCTTAGTGTACCCCTTAGTGTTTGTGAACTAAGGAGGATTACTAAAACTAAGTGGATTACGTTGAGTAACCTCTTCCGTTACCATTGGGTGAGGTCATGGGAACGGACCTTTTAGGGTACCTACTTCCTCGGACCATCCGACGTCAGGTACCCCAACGATTCTCAACCCGTGTTGACTCGTTGAAATGAAAGTGAAAAGTGAAATTACGTAACCTCTTCCTTTACCGTTGGGGGAGGTCACAAGAACGGACCTCTTAGGGTCCCTGCCCCCTCGGACCACCCGACGGCAGATACCCCAGCTTGTCTTAGTCTGTGCTGACTTCGCTGAATCGTCGTCGTCGTTGTCGTTACGTTGAGTATCACTATCAAAAAAGACACGAGACTTAAGGAAGGTTTTCCGACATCTACCACACTAGCATTACTATATCCTGAGACATTGTACTTACGGTCTTTGGACATATTGAGGTCCAACCGGTCGACGACCTCCTTCCCCCGTACGTTATGAGTTTGTCTGAATCGAGTATGGGAGTTGATTAAAAGGTCCTACTTGCCTGGGAAAAGAATCGAGAAGACAACAATTTTAATTCGTTTGTATGTCCTTTGTGATTGAATTTAATTAAGACAGAATCGACGATGAAGACTTTTAGTCGAATGACGTAAGGTAAACCGGAGGGTCCCTCTATGAATCATAATGAACAAGACAAAAGTCTCTCCTTGTACCCCAATTCCTCACACTGGTAGAGAAACCAATTCTCTTAAGGAAGACGGTTTAAACACAATGAAACAAACCGAAAACAAAATCACCCCCTAAAAAACTTCCCCTGAAAATTCCCCAGATTCCTTCCCTTGTATCTTTTCCGTCGAACTAACCTTGACCTGGTAGGTGATAAAACCTTACTCGTCAGTAGCTCAAGTGTAACTAAGGATCATCGTGTCCGACGTAGAAGATTGTACTGGGAGTTTAAAACCCTCCGTGGAGGTTCCAGGACAATCAAGTATCTCGAGGTCCACGGACGAGTCAGGGATACCTACTGATTCCGACCACTGGACCACACTCGAGCCTTATCTAACCGTTTTATTGTTTTTTGAGATCCGAAAATTTAGTCTAGGATGGCTTAACATAGAACCCTAGGACCCTTCAGTTTCGTGAAAGACTGACATCCCCACGAACTTTTTCTCCACGACTCAATAACACTAGTACTTACCGGTTTAAACTACGGTGGATGTCACCACTATCCCGGAAGGAACCACCGAGTCTACCATTTCACAGACGGATGTTATGTCCTCTGGGTCCAAGCTAGGGACCCAACCCCTTCTAGGGGACCTCTTCCTTTACCGTTGGGTTGGGTCATGAGAACGGACCTTTTAAGGTACCTACCTCCTCGGACCACCCGATGTCAAGTACCCCAGTGCTTCTCAGCCTTTGTTGACTCGCTGAAGTGAAGAAGTGAAGTGAAATGTCAACACTATTACAGAATAGTTCCGCCATCTCTAAATTCCCCTTTCAAGGTCATTTATCTCCGAAGGGACCAACGAGTCTACCATTTCTTAAACGGACGTTACGTCCTCTGGGCTGAAGTCAGGGTCTCAGTCCTTCTAGGGAACCTCTTCCCGTACCGTTGGGTGAGGTCATCAGAACGGACCTTTCAGGGTACCTGTCTCCTCGGACTGTCAGGTACCCCAGTGTTTCTCAGACTGTACTTACTCACTGATTGTAAAAAAAGGTCATTTATCAGGAGACGCAGGCGTCACAGGACTCCGAAAAGGTTAGGAGACAGATCCTAAAAACTAATTTATGATGAAGGGACTCACTTTCTAAGTCATTTTCTACAGTACAACAGACTCAATAATACCTCACCGAGACAACGAATGACCGAGACACTGTAACCCGTTCATTGAAGAATTTCGAGGTGAACACTTTATCCTTAGTGTCATCCTGGATGGAGTATGGAAACAGTCCTGCACACTACTTAATGAGATGCATAGAGGTCGTGGAATTTGCCACTACGACACGGGTCTTATCGTCGACTCCTTTCCAGACACCCTACTTATCTACTTACTTAATTACTTATAATTATAGCGTCACTTTAACAGGTGAAAAAGTTTAGTTAGACTTTGACGACCCCAAAATAACCCTCGTTTAATGATTTCCGATTAATCAATTAGTTTATAAATCTGAGTCCCATAGAAGTGAGGGTGCGTAAAAGTGTTTTCTCTATAATCTGTATCTACCTTTCGATTTCTATCGTAGAAAACGGTGAACCGAAACTCAGAGTGTCACAGGTCTCATATACAAATTACAACGTCTCTATAAAATTCCCTAGTTTAACCAGAGTTTATACTTTTTACAATTTACGTCCACTAAATATCGGGTTACATTCATTCATTTACAATGATCCATTTCTCGATAATTTTACCTGTTCGTTATCAATCTTACCACTAATCATTTATATATAATAACTTTGTACTTTGAAATTCACGAACTTCTTTTTTATTAAGAGACTTGACGAATATTTTAAAAAGGGGTGATTTTTATCTTTTTGTTCATTGTTCATGGGTTGAAAAATAAAAATTCCTGTCGGGTATTCTTCTACCACTAAATTGAATTGTTTCTCTATAACGTCTCGGTACTTAAATCTAAAAAATTACATTCCACTTCAAACTTTTCTATTGTAGTACGAAAAAAGGGGGACTTTCAGGTAGAAATATGATATTAATATTGGGTTTAGTGTAAACTTGTTTTGTAGTCTTTCCCCCTTTAACCTTTGGAGAACACAATTCTCTATCAACACCGACGTCTCTTATTTTCACTGTACTAAACGGTAGTCCAGTTCACATCTCTCTCAATTGGGACTGTAATTATTAGGTTACCACTTTGACAATCAGTGAGTTAGCACAGGCTGAGACACTGGGGTATCTGACATCGGACGGTCTTAGGAGACAGGTACCCTGAGAGGTTCGTTCTTATGACCTCACCCATCGGTAAAGGAAGAGATCCCCAGAAGAACTGTCTCCCTAGTTTGGGCCAGAGGGCGTAACGTCCGTCTAAGAAATGGTAGACTCGGTGGTCCCTTTGGGTTAGGTTACCATAAGGTTGAAATTTCGATCTAGTGGAGGTAATGAAGTAAAATAAAAGAGAATTAGGTACCTAGTCAAAGAGAACCTTAGAGGAAGTGTCCTCGAGATACCTTACCCCTTTCCCTCGTCTCTTATTATCCTGGACAATGTACACGTCTCTGTTTCACTCTTTCGTTTTTTACACCACGTTGTTTTCATTCCCTTCGACTTGTATATCGGTCGGGTCGTCGATGATGTCACTCGACCCAACGTTGTAGTAAATTCCAAAATGGGATCGGGTACACGGACCTGCTTGTATTCCTTTACACGTAGATGTTACGGTAATGAAATAAAAGTTAAAGTAATTGTCGAAAATTTTAGTTGTGTAAAATATCGTTAATTGATATTAATGTTTAGAATGTTTGTAACAATACCTATTAATGTATGGATTAATAACAAGGAAGTAAATTAAGATTTTCTTTAATTGAGACGACAAAACTGTTCACGAATCACAAAAGTTTTGACACTTATGAGATAATGAATTTAAATAACAATATGTAAAAGTGTTTGAAAAGGCTTCAAACTTTAACAGACATTATGGAAGTTCATTCAGGGGACAGACGCACGACCAGGGTATGATGAGAGTACGGATGGCAACGAACCTTCCCTGACAGTGGTGACGATTCCTTTTTGCTGGGTGAGTTAATCAATCACCGTCCGATCTCTTAAACCGAGGTATAAAAGACAACTACCAACCAAACCATAAACTGTCGGTCTGCGGTTCACCTAATAACTAAGTAACCTTGTCGACCTAACGGTGTTAACTGAAAGACAGAAGTCCGATGATTTTATCACATAAACCCCCTCTACTTTTTTTTAATCTTTGTGATCAGACGCATTGAATTGTCCAAATTAAATTCGATTGATGTAATTCTATAAACTACACGTCACTGTTATCCCATCCAATTACCCTCTTTATAACTCATGACCCTGAATCTACCACAACTTACTTAGAGACTTTAAGTTAGTTGACGATAAAGTCTATCGTAGAGTTTACGACAACCACACCCCTCCCAAGATCAATTTGTCATGACTACTCCTTAAGGTCACTCGATACAAACGTCACTTAAGAATTATTCTCCCCTTCTTATTTCCCCTCCTGTGTACACTGGATACTGGTTCAAGGTCAAGTCTACGAATACTAAAAGTACACTGGAGAGTACTAAAAAGTCTCCCCACTTAATCTGCTACACCCATTTTAGTAACTCCTAACATAAGCTGTCCACCATCCAAGAGTCGTTCACAAGAAAAGGAAAGAAGGGAACTTAATATGTACATAACAAGATATTTATTATTAATTCAAAAGTTCTAATGAAGTAAGACTATTTATAAAATAAAAACGACTAAATAGTTACTACAGTATTCTTACTAGGTCATAATTGAACATCTGGGTGTACTAATAAAATACTCAAAATTTTGGAAAGATGTTAACGTAATAGTATATGTGAAAAATTAATGAAAAGAATATCATGATCCACGATTCTATTTAGGAATTATTACACTTTCTTTAAGATCCAAACCCTATATCAACGTGACCGGTCACTTACGTATCAAGAAAAAGATCTTGTACATGTCGATAACATACTTGGACTTTGATTAAAAAAAGAAATATCCGAAAATAGTGAACTAGAATAACAAAACCTTCTACCACCACAAACAAGATTAAATAGGTCAACGTTTCGTTTCCTATTACTTAACGGAGATTACAGTCAAGAGTGTTACTATTCACTACCGGTGAACAAACATAGACACACTCACTGTCCAGGGTATCATAAGTGTCGGGAAGGTAGTGTGTTCCGAGTGGTGTCAGACCTACCGATTAGGGGTGGGACGAGCCGGAAAAAAGTAAAAAAGAAACCCCTGTGGATACTCGGGTAGTAATTCCCCGATATAAGTAACACTATTTAATGAGTTTTTATAAATGACTCGGGTAAATAACCTGGTCATTAAGACGGTCCACTACCTTGATATCTCTATGGATAAAGATTCTAGTTTGTAATCTCTATGGACTCCGTAACGGGTTGGAATTCCACGAATATCAGATTGTTCCTCGATTCTGAACAAACACCTATTGACATTATATTCCATTCTTTGCTTTCACGGTGTTCCTTCTTGTTCTTCGATAATCTCCAGTCCCTTCACTAATGAAGATCGTCCTCCTTAAGTCCTTTCCGAAGTGAGTAAGTAAGTAAGTGAGTAAGTTGTTTGTTTACTTGTTCTCCAATACGATCCGACTCCTATATTTCGGTTTATTTTGTTGGAGACAAGAACTCAAATGGAGGATCCTTTTCCGTCTATGGGTTTGATTACTGTCTGGACACCCTATTCCAATTCACAATGTCTGTTAATTCCATTCTTGTTTCATCACTCCCTCGAATCCTCAATTTTCCCGAAGGGACCACCGAGTCACCATTTCTTAGACTGACGTCACGTCCTCTGTCTCCAAGCTAAGAAGGCAGTCCTTCTAGGGGACCTCTTCCTTTACCGTTGGTGAGGTCATAAGAACGGACCTCTTAGGGTACCTGTCTCCTCGGACCGTCCGATGTCAGGTACCCCAGTGTTTCTTAGCTTGTACCGGCTTCGCTGAATCGTACGTGTGTCCTCAATTATAGTAACCCCCTCGGTTCCTCCCTGAGTACCAACTTCGTCTCAAACTCAACTCAGCAGAAATCGATTAAATAGAAGATCACTTACACTGACGACACGTGTACTTCTCGAGATTATGGTACATTTTCTACGATTCACGGACTCTCTTTAAGTCTGTTTCTCAATACTCCCTCCTAAGTCCCCACTTATACAAATGAAGGTCGACCCCGGAGTTCATAAATGGTTTCTCTAGTTTAACCTCGACTCGGAATGTCCTAATCATCTTCAAGTTGTTCCCTTCTCCACTACCTCCCCTATCACGTCTTCCCTGTCGTACTTAGTTCCACACTGGAGAAGGACCGTTACTTCGACTTGAACCGGAGACATGGGGGTGTGGTTTAATTAAAAGTCTCTGTCTCAAAACTCACTTGATTTTTATCGAAATGACGAAACGGTCCGTCTCCCCAGGTGTCGTCCGATTTACGGGAGTTTTAACACACAGGGTTGAAACTCTCCCATCTCACTCTTCAAAATATCATTACCAAGTTTCTCCCACACTAGTCGAGCACCTGTAAGAAGACTACCCGACCACCACTATATTATCCTCAGTCGCAGTAGTCGTAAGTCCAGAGTTGACCAGACCCCAGACATATGAACACCCGTCGCATGGTAGAAATTATTGAAAAAGGGTGGACCTCCCCCAAAGTCATAGACGTTTTGTCTAGTTACGTTCCGACAACACACATAGGTCCGTTTGGTCCTGGAACGGGGTTCCGACGAAAAACTGACAAGGAGGGAATAGAGACGTAGGGGAGGGAAGGGATTAATTCGTTGACAAACTTGGACGGGTAACCTTGAGTCCCTTCCAGAACCTCCGACTCACTTCGGATCAAGGACATAAGTTCGTTACCCCCTGTGTTTTCCGAAAACACAGGTCCTCGAGGTGTCTCAGGACGAGCCATAGTCATTCAGGAGACTTCACCGACTTCATCTGAACCGACTTACCACCGTGTTACACTCCTTTTGTATTCCACGTAGGTCTAGTACCTTCCAGCAGTTACGGTTCGACCCAGCGACCTGAAGTGACTCATTCGTCACACAGAAAAGAAGCTAACACGAAACCCTAACTCCGTTATAATTAATTTTCGATCCCAAGACGTCAGTCTGACGAACGTAAGTATAAGTTTAAGTAGTCACTTGAACTTGCTCAGAGAATCGGAGAGGCCCAGAACCATAATTGTAGACATTTTACCCCCACTGTTATCTGACACAGGGTGTCCATGTTGGAGACTCCTAACTAACTCAAGTACATATACTTCGAGGATCCTACCACGGATCGTTTTCCCTTGTGATATACACAGTCAACAACCATCGTGATCATCATCGTCGTTGTTATGATCAACACTTTATTTATTCATCGTTGAAATCCCTTGAAAACACGACACTTAAATATCCCTGTTGAATCCTACTGGACTGAACGAACTCTTTTGATCATCACTTGGAGTCAAGTCAAGTCAGCGAGTCAGCACAGAGAAACGCTGGGGTACTTAGCCTCGTGCGGTCCGGAGGGACAAGTAATGGTAGAAGGCCTCAAGTGAGTCTGAGTGCAGGTAGCTCAGGTACTACGGTAGGTCGGTAGAATAGGAGTCAACAGGGGAAGAGGAGGACGGGGGTTAGGGAGGGTCGTAGTCTCAAAAAGGGTTACTCAGTTGAGAAGCGTACTCCACCGGTTTCATGACCTCAAAGTCGAAATACATACCGTTTTTGTTATGTCATAACATTTCATTTTATTTCATTTTTATTTTTAATCCTTTTTTTTTTTTTTTCTTTAGGGTCCCAACTAGAGGAAGTTTTACCTGACCGACCTAGAGGAACGTCAGGTTCCCTGAGAGTTCTCAGAAGAGGTTGTGGTGTCAAGTTTTCGTAGTTAAGAAGCCGTGAGTTTGAAGAAGTGTCAGGTTGAGAGTGTAGGTATGTACTGGTGTCCTTTTTGGTATCGGAACTGATCTGCCTGGAATCAGCCGATTCATTACAGAGACGAAAACTTATATGATAGATCCAACCAGTATTGAAAAGAGGGTTCCTCATTCGCAGAAAATTAAAGTACCGACGTCAGTGGTAGACGTCACTAAGACCTCGGGGGGTTTTATTTCAGACTGTGGCAAAGGTGACAAAGGGGTAGATAAAGGGTACTTCACTACCCTGACCTACGGTACTAGAAGCAAAAGACTTACAACTCGAAATCCGGTTGTAAAAACGAGAGGAGAAAGTGAAAGTAGTTCTCCGAAAAA
Organism: Capra ibex; assembly: GCA_006410555.1. Taxonomy (NCBI): domain Eukaryota; kingdom Metazoa; phylum Chordata; class Mammalia; order Artiodactyla; family Bovidae; genus Capra; species Capra ibex. The sequence goes on along the minus strand of SJYO01029184.1, from coordinate 5,729,077 downwards.
TCGAGGAGAAGTGAAAGACGGTATTCCCACCACAGTAGACGTATAGACTCCAATAACTATAAAGAGGGCTGTTAGAACTAAGGTCGAACAAAGAAGGTCGGGTCGCAAAGAGTACTACACGAGACGTATATTCAAGTTATTCGTCCCACTGTTATATGTCGGAACTGCATGAGGAAAAGGATAAACCTTGGTCAGACAACAAGGTACAGGTCAAGATTGACAACGAAGGACTGGACGTATGTCTAAAGAGTTCTCGTCCAGTCCACCAGACCATAAGGGTAGAGAAATTCTTAAAAGGTCAAATAACACTAGGTGTGTCAGTTTTCGAAACCGTATCAGTTATTTCGTCTTCATCTACAAAAAGACCTGGAGAGAACGAAAAAGGTACTAGGTCGCCTACAACCGTTAAACTAGAGACCAAGGAGACGGAAAAGATTTTGGTCGAACTTGCAGTCCCTCAAGTACCAAGTGTATAACGACTTCGGACCGAACCTCTTAAAACTCGTAATGAAATGATCGTACACTCTACTCACGTTAACACGTCATCAAACTCATAAGAAACCGTAACGGAAAGAAACCCTAACCTTACTTTTACTGGAAAAGGTCAGGACACCGGTGACGACTCAAAAGGTTTAAACGACCGTATAACTCATGTCGTGAAAGTGTCGTAGTAGAAAGTCCTAAACTTTGTCGAGCTAACCTTAAGGTAGTGGAGGTGATCGAAACAAGCATCACTACAAAAGATTCCGGGTAAACTGAAGTGTAAGGTCCTACAGACTAAGATCTAATCACTAGTGTAGTAGTACTCATAGACCCAGCACTTCTAGAAAAAACATGTCAAGAAGACACATAAGAACGGTGGAGAAGAATTACAGAAGACGAAGACAATCCAGGTATGGTAAAGACAGGAAATAGCTCGGGTAGAAACGTACTTTACAAGGGAACCATAGAGGTTAAAAGAACTTCTCTAGAGATCAGAAAGGGTTAGACAACAAAAGGAGATAAAGAAACGTAACTAGGGACTTCTTCCGAAAGAATAGAGAAGAACGATAAGAAACCTTGAGACGTAAATCTACGGATATAGAAAGGAAAAGAGGAAACGAAAAGCGGAGAGGAGAGAAGTGTCGATAAACATTCCGGAGGGGTCTGTCGGTAAAACGAAAAAACGTAAATAAAAGGTACCCCTACCAGAACTAGGGACAGAGGACGTGTTACAGTGCTTAGAGACAGGTATCAAGTAGTCCGTGAGATAGATAGTCTAGATCCGGAAATTTAGATAAAGAGTGAAGGTGACATATTAGTATTCCCTAAACTAAATCCAGTATGGACTTACCAGATCGCCAAAAGGGATGAAAGAAGTTAAAGTCAGACTTAAACCGTTATTCCTCAAGTACTAGACTCGGTGTCAGTCGAGGACCAGAACAAAAACAACTGACATATCTCAAAGAGGTAGAAACCGACGTTTCTTATATTAGTTAGACTAAAGCCACAACTGGTAGACCACTACAGGTACACATCTCAGAAGAGGACACAACAACCTTCTCCCACAAACGATACTGGTCACGTAAAAGAACCGTTTTGAGATAATCAGAAACGGGACGAAGTAATGCGTAAGGTTTCGGTTTAAAAGGACAATGGGGTCGACAAAGAACCGAAGGATGAAAACGTAAGGTCAGGGGATATTACTTTTCCTGTAGAAAAAACCCACAATCAAGATTTTCCAGAACATCCAGAAGTATTATGACAAGTTGAAGTCGAAGAAGTCGTAATGACCAACCCCGTATCTGTACCTATTGACACTATGACTTACCAAACGGAACCTCTGCTTGTCTCTAGTAAGACAGTAAAAACTCTGACGTAGGTTCATGACGTAAAGCCTGAGAAAACAACTGGTACTAACGATGAGGTAAAGAAGACTCCCTAAGGACGGGTGTCATCATCTACATTACCAGTAGACTCAATTTAAGTGGGTAAGGTCAGGTAAAATCAAGCGACTAAGGATCTTACAGCTACAAGTGGGAACGGTAGAGAACAAACTGGTGAAGGTTAAACGGAACTAAGTACCTGGACTGTAAGGTCCAAGGAACGTTATAACGAGAAATGTCGTAGCCTAGAACGAAGACAGTGGTCAGTGTAGGTGTTGACCCATAACAAAAACGAAACCGAGGTAGGGAAGCAAGAAAGACATCAATAAAGAGGAGACTAGAGGTCATCGTATAAACCGTAGATTACTGGACCCCTCAAGGAGAAAACCATAGGATAGTATAACGGAAAAGTATGATAAGTACCCCAAGAGTTCCGTTCTTATGACTTCACCGAACGGTAAGGGAAGAGGTCACCTGGTGCAAGACAGTCTAGAGAGGTGGTACTGGGCGAGCAGAACCCAACGGGCCGTCCGTACCGAACCAAAGTAACTCAATCTGTTCCGACACCAGGATCACACTAATCTAACTGATCAAAAGACACTCATACCAAAGTCACACAGACGGAAGACTACGGGAGAACGTTGTGGATGGTAGAATGAACCCAAAGAGAATGGAACCCGCATCCCATAGAGAAGTACCGACGAGGTCGTTTCGTGTCGGCGACGAGGAATGGAACCTACTCCCCATAGAGGAATGGCGGTGACAAGGACTGGAAGTTACACCCTATTGGAGTCCCCGATAAATTCTTACTAGTCATGATGGGAGAAACGTATTAACACTTCTATGTGGACTCAACTCGGTACATGATCGGTGTACGTACCGGTCCGGAGTCGCCGATCTTTACCGAGTCGGTGTTACAATCGACAGTTCTGTCGCCCCCGTTGGTTATTTTGTCCAGGTTCTAATACAGGTTCAATCTCAAAGTCTTTATATTTAGTGTAGTCGTTTCGAACGTTGTCATCCGTAGTGGACACGAATTTGAATTCTAATACGACTTTCACTCCGTTATTTTCTTAAAGTAAGGGTTCAGGGTCCACGGAATCGAAAGTATGGGAATGGAGTTCGACATTAAAATTATACCATCACGTCGATAAAGGTTTATGTCAGACGGGAGGATAGGGGTCCAACTTGGAGGAGACCAACGTGTCGGAACCTAAGTTGGTTGACTTACACTTTTTAAGTTAGGTGTCAACTTAGTCGTCTACACTTTGACCGTCTATACCTCCCGGTTCGCATGATGTGGTAAAATACATTCCTCGAACTCGTAGACACGTAAAACGATAGACACTCTCCACCTCACCCCAGGACCTTGGTCGGAGGAGGGGTGGTTGAAGGGACGGATGGAGGGCTCTTTGACTCCCTACTGACATTATGATTTCACAAGGGTGTCCCCGGCACAAGTGTTCTTTGTCCGTGTCAGACTTTTGGTACTAGACGTTTCGACACCTTTGACAAGAAAGAGTAAACTGGAAAACACAATTAAACCCACGTCAGCTGTTCATACTGACGTAAAGCGTCCATCGGGTACTAACTCATGTAAGGGTAACACACAGATTGACATCTAAGTCGGTTACTTTACAGTACCATATGCACAGAGAAAGAAAACCCAACGGGATTGGAAACCGAGTGAATAAGACCAAGAACCAGTAGTAATTTCGTGTGTCCGACGACAAGTTCTGCCTCCGTGTAATTATTCGTGACCTTCCTTGGTGTTTAGAGGAAAAAGTTTACTCGAAATCGTATCGCTCGAGTTTCTAGGGAAACATCTAAGTGTTGTTCGGAGACCTTCAAGGACTCTGTGTCTCGTTAATTTTACCTAGAGAAAAACTCTGGAGACACAGAATATGAGACTTTCGAGACAAGTTTGTAGTAAAAAATCCAGATTTTCATTCCCTTAGTATAACGTAACCTTTTTACTAATACAGAATTAGTTTTTCCGAAGTTTCCACCGACCATAAGACGGTCATTAGTTTGTCGAGAGGTTCCTAATTCGGAATTCACAGAAGACGGGTTAAATAAGTGGGAGGGAGCCTTTTACCTAGAATTGAATGTGGAACCAAAACTATTTGTAATTAATTTGTAAATGGATCTTATTTAGCACAACATAAGGAACCTTAAAAAAGAACTGTTCCCTATAAAACCTACCGAGTACAAACAGGTTTTTCTGATAGGAACCTTTAAATGATTTTATATATATGAATACCGTTTATCTTCGAAAGCTATCTCATCTCGATCTTTACATCTTTACTCCCTTGGATTCAAGCTCCTGTAGACACCTGTTTTGTGAACGGATAACCATACTGGGACTTATTTATTCCATTACAAGACTGAGGTAAACAGTTGTCTTTTTATCCAGTTTCTTCTAGACGATATAATATTGCGACAAACAGACCTCTCTCCTAATTAATTTTATGACATGTTCCTTCACGAAACATTTACTGTTTGATGGTAAGTTTACATCAATGATAACATTAGTTGGGACAGGTTCCAGGATGTCGAATTTCGATCGGTCAGTCAAATGGATTTATTTACTATTAGTATGTGAGGGTGGAAAGGGGTGATCCACCGTCCGCTTGACGAAACTATTTTACGACTCGTTCAACCCCGATATTTTTGGTGTCTCTACGACACCAAACACTCCGCCACGTCGTCGCGTGTTTCCCACTTAATCTTTGACACTTATCGTCTCCACCGGCCATAACAATTTTGGTTATAGTAAGTTTGCGGTAACTAAAGTCAAATGGTTTTAAAACGTAGATACTTTTATACCAGAAAAAGATCTGATGACCTTTTTCCTGTCGGTTCGTTTATCAAAGACGTCTCCTTTTACAAATCATGTCAGTCTCAATATCGAGTGTCTCAATTGACTAATAACCATAGTGGTGAGATGTCCGTTACCAAAGTAGGTATAGTCTCCAACTGTCTGAAGACATTTCTGGGTCTATCATGTATAAAGACCAAAAAGTCCAACTAAGTAGAGACAACGTTTTGGAGTTCAAACGAAAACATCGGACTTTTGTCGGGTTCCGTCATTTTTTTTTTAACACACCGACTCAATGTTATTTTGAAGTTAATACCTGTGACTTTAAACTTTGTGTATATTGAAGGTGAACGGTGTTTTATGATAAGAAGAAAGCTAAGAAAAGATGGTAATTTTTCACACTTTTGGTAAGAATCGGGTTTTCGTGGGTTCTTCACCAACATCCGGACTGGGTCGAGGGTCCCCCGTCAAACGTCTAGGGACATACTTATGGGCATTGATGGGATAACCTGTTCGAGAAGTTAATTATATTCCATTCCATTCCATTCCACTTCAGCGAGTCAGCATAGGCTGAGAAACGCTGGGCCACCTGACATTGGATGATCCGAAGAGACAGGTACCCTAAGAGGTCCGTTCTTATGACCTCACCTAACGGTAAAGGAAGAGTTCGAAAAATGACGAAAGGATTATTTATAAAGTTTCACTGATAAGAAAAAACACATATTCAATAATTCTTAGGAACACTATAAAAAACGGATGGAGAGGTACATCTAAACACAGAACAAACAACCTAACATTTGTTTTCTTAAGTTCATCAGTAACGTAATAAGAATCTTCAACGGTCTTTTTTTTTGTCCTGTGGGACAATATAAATGTAAAGTCAATTCGTTGTTTATGAAAACTTTCATATTTACACAGGGTGTATGACATTTCCTGTATGAACGGACTTTTTTATAAACGACAAATAGACTCTAAGTGGAACTTGACCCACTGGGCACAAAAATAAACGATTTAGACCGTAACCAAGAACATAAATCCCTGAAACAGACACTATGTAACTGATTTCGGACTTTTTACTGGGTTTTAGAATTCTGTCCGGAGGACTTCGTTTCATACAGAAACCTCGAAACTCCCTTTACTCGTGGAATTGTGTACTTTTGTTGATACACCGTATTTGTCGGCACAAAGTGTAGGTAAAAGTAAAAAAGGTCTTCATAAACAAATCGTAAGAATCCACGGTCAGAGTTTGTTCGAAACATTCTTCGGACCTTATTAGTCGCCTGTCCGTAAACGTCTCTCATAGTCTCTTTGAGCCCCAGGATAATTCCTCAACTCACCTTTGTTCAAGGTGGGGTGGGGTGGGGTGGGGGCGGGGCGCGACCATAAGACTCCCCGACCTGAATAAAAAGGGAAGAGATTTGAGAACAAGTACGGAGAACTACCGCTAAAGTTCCGACGGGTCCGTCGCTAACCACCTCAAACGAAACTCCCGCATAAACAAGCCTCCGTGGGGACCATGATGTACAACCGAGTCTAAAGTAAACGACCCACTGAAGTGCTTTCTGCGGCTTACGATGTAGGATGGGTCTAGACTACGAGCCAGGTCGAAATTCTCAACGGCGGGCGGGTTCTCTGACAATGTCTGGGAGCGCCTCAGAGATTAGGGGACCCGGAACTCTGGCTCGATTAGTTCTGACGGAGAGCCGGCGGCGACGACCCTGGCTCACCCCCGCGCCCGAACCCCACCCCTCTAGGCCAGCCTTCACTGTCGTGCGCCAGGTGGGTAGGCACGCCCCCTACTCGGACGGTGCGCGGCTCCTTCCGTCAAGAGAGGGCTCTCGGCGGCCTAGGCGTGCCGCCGCGCCTCCCCTCGACGAAGACTCGGCCGCGGGACGTGTGCGCTCTCCTCAGGAGGAGTGGCCCTCGTCTCGCCCGGCGTCTCAGACCCCGTCGGCCTTGGTCCACTTGGCTGCAGAAAAGCCATAAGAGGAACTTGGTTTGACCAACGGGATCCCCACCCCCACCCGGCCCCGACGGAGGTTTAATCGGCTCACTCGCTCGACCTCGTGGCAGCCGAGGGCTCGATGGAGATCAATGCGCTAGTGTGGGTAGCGGTCCACTAAACTCAACTCCGGGTTTTAAATTCCCCGTCCCCCGTTGCTCTATGAGTCCTTACTTCTACTTTCAAAATTACGTTATAGAAATTTCTCGTTTCAATTACGGTTTTTATAAGGTTCTTCTTGTTTCATACTTTTATACTGTATTTCTGTACTAGGCTCGGAATGAACCCTCCCTGAACTGGGACGAGCGGAGTGGGACTAGGGGCCGAACTGTTCCGTTGAAGTGTCACTAAGGGTGGCGAAAGCACCAGGATTGAGGATCGAGAGACACCAAAACTAAACAAACGAGAAGGCCAACGTTACTCGACCCTGAATTCAAACACGGAGGAACCGACGGCCCTTCCGTTTCCTTACGCCGAAGGGGGTGGGCCCGAAACGAGTTCCCCCGCCGTTCCTTCCACACCTCAGTTGTTTTCGGTTGTTTTTTGTTTTGTTGTTGTTGTTGTTGTTTTTGTTGTTGGGTGCCTTCACTCCACAAGGGAATTAATCCCGAATCCTTGAGTAAGTCTTGACCCAACTTATATTTATGGAATTTCCTGGGTGTTCTCCGACCCGTGCCGAAAACTTTACCAAAACGTCCTTTTTCCTACAGAGACTTGAACCCCTGCGGAATAAGGAGCGCCCGGTCGGTGCTTGCAAAGGACCGTAACGTTAAGTCAGACTTTAACGTTACTATTTTTGTGGAAATTACTCCTAGTGTGAGGTAGTAAACATCACTCACAGGGGCATAGAATTGGCGAAAATTGAGAGGATCGTCCACCGGTCTCTGAGGCGACCCGCGACCGATTTTTAGCGGAAAGTTACCAGAGATAGGGAACTTTGAAAAAAAAAAAAAACGAATAGAAAAAGAAAAGAAAATAACAAACGACAGGAATTCCAACAATAAGTCAACGAGTCAACACAGGTTGAGAACCACTGAGGTACCTGACGTCGTACGGTCCGAAGGAAGGGACAGGAAGTGGTTGAGGGTGTTGAGTACAGGTAACCCAGCCACTACGGTAGGTTGGTAGAACGGGACAGAGGAGAACGGGAGTTAGAAAGGGTCGTAGCCCCAGAAAAGATTACTCAGTTAAGAAACGTGGTCCACCGGTTTATAACCTCGAGTCGAAGTCGTACTTAGAATTCCAACTCTCTCCTATTTACCACATAGTTCGGACTTGAACCCTCCACAGGACCAACATAAGGTCTAACCCTACTCCGACCGGTGACCCAGGAACTAACGGTCTAAGAAATGTCTCAAGGGATTGACTTTCGAAAGAAAACAGAATACTTTCGGTCACTTTTACCCTAGTTCTCCGGTTCGTTTATCTCCTCTATCCCTTTGATAACAAATAACACAGAGAAGAATTTTTCTTTTTTAGAAACCTTCGAAACCCACACAGGTCAGGAGGTTTTCTTGTTCTTTTTACCACTTTAAACAACCTCGTGAACGGACTAAGAACGATTTTACGCAAACGAATGGAACACACTCACACACAATCAGCGAGTACAGGCTGAGAAACGCTGGGGTACCTGATGTCGGACGATCCGAGGAGACAGGCACCTTAAGGGGGCCGTTCTTATGACCTCACCCAGCGGTACGGGAGGAGGTCCCCCAAGAAGGACTGGGTCCCTAGTTTGGGCTCGGAGGACGTAACGTCCGTCTAAGAAATGGTAGACTCAGTGGTCCCTTCGGGAATGAGACTCCTCGAATAGAAGTCCTCGAATGGAACTCCTCGACAATTGAGTTGTAAGGCGAATTGTATTTTCTCCTTCTTCACCTTTTCACGTAGCGTGGCGTCGAGACACTCGACAACGGAAGGAAGAGGAGTGCCTAAATCGACAAGGAGAGACATCGGTCGTCTCCCGTGACACTGATGTATCTGATAAAACTGTAAAAACCCCCCCAGTCCCTCCCCACCCCTCCTCTTAAAAGTCTCGATATTTCTAACGAACCTAAGTCTTTCTTTACACGTGATAAAAGGTACTTTAAAATCACCCCTTTTATTTAATAATAAATTCTTGCATACCTACAGATAAACTAATTATTGGGTAGGTTGGTCTTTTCCTTTCCCTTCTACAAAGTATTGACAGAAACAATGGTTCCTAACTTTATCGTTCTTGTTTTATCGATACACTATTACTTATAGTCGTCCTATAGGGATTTAATAAATCCTGTGTTGATCAATCTTGAAAAAGAGGATCCTTACAAACACGACTCTGGATCATTGTCCCTTCTTATCCAGACTAAATAGGATTTGTGGACGAAAAGACAAGTAACGTTTGTGTTTGGGAAAGTGATTATAGTCCTTTCAATTTGTGTTGAGGTAAAGTGGTTTTTTTTAGACAGTAACCTCCGGGAGGTACTAAAAGGAGTTATCTGAAGGTTAAAGCACAAAACTGATATGTGAACAGGGTCCACCGAGTCACCATTTCTTAGACGGACTTTACGTCCTCTGCTGCCAAACTAGGGGCCCAACCCTTCTAGAGGACCTCCTCCTTTACCGTTGGGTGAGGTCATGAGAACGGACCTTTTAGGGTACCTGTCTCCTCGGACGGCCAGATGTCAGGTACCTCAGTGTTTCTCAACCTGTGTGAATCGTTGATGTGTCGTCATTGTAGGTGAAGTCGGCGGGGTACAAAGTCGGAGTAGATTGACTTAGGGGCATGAAGGGTTCGTCAAGGAAATGGGGAGTGGAGCGTGAGTGAGCGGGGAAGGTATTTGTGACCTTTAGGATGGGTAAGAAGTTTCAGGTTAAGTTTACGACTGGGAAACACTCACAACGTACATTGAGAATAAGAGAGATGACATTCGTAAACACGTCATTTTACTCCTAGAGAAGAAGACAAGGTCTATGACAGGTCTATAAGTGTTTACTACTTATGTGTCCCTTTGCAGTGATGTCCCTTTACAAACACGACATTGGTCTCATTCGTACTCTCCCTCCGAGACTCTCGAAACTAGTCACGAAGGGTCTGTCAGTCACTCACGAAGAGTCTATCGACCTCCCTCGTCCCTTTCGGAGGACAATCTCCACTATGAACTTGATCACAATTTCCAATTCCTTTAGACCTACTGACTTTATCGGGGAATTGACCGACTGAACATCTAATGTCTCCTACTTCCCTTCTCCATCACTTTCTATTTTACCCCTTTCATCCGTCTACGGTAACATGTCTCCTTCAAGTCGAAATAAGTTATTCGGTACCCCTACAGAAAGTACCCTCACTAAATTTCACCTCCTTCATGACCTAGTCTAGGGTATAAATCTTTCCAACGAGACCTCCGTCACACTAGGTATCCCAACTTACCGTCTGTCTAAATCTTTAAATATAGTGAGAAGTCTACTCCTTACTCTTCCCGGACTTGGTGACATCTGTTTCATCCTTACCTGTACCCTTAAGGGACCTCCGGATCACCAATCCTGAGTCGTGAAGGTGACACCACTGGACCGGGGTTAGGGACCAGTCCATTCATTCTAGGGTGTACCGGTTTTACCTGTGTTTCCCCGTCTAATCCGGGGGTATTAGGTATTATGTAACAAAAGTTGAAAATACACTCCGAAAGATGGAAATATCACACAAGATAAATACAAGGGATCCTCTGATTCAAGGAACTCTAGTTCTTAAAAATTAAGTAAAGAAATAAGGAGTCCAGTGTACCGGAACAGGTTCTACGTGAAAACAGTCGTATTCAACTAACTTCTCTTACTTACTTATCGACTTTAAAAACTAGTACTCCTAGATGAAAACTTCACGACATAATCACGGGAAACCAGAGTCTTCGGTCAACTTACTGTGGAAACAAATTATATAATCATTTACGTAACACCCATCAAATATTTAAAACTTTTTTTTTTTCTAAAGAGTACCTTTGGAGTGGTAACCAATGGTAAATACCCATAATGTGAAATTTTACAATTTACTAAAACTACCAGACATGGAAAACTCGAGTGGTGAAGGTGCACACACATACAAAATTCTAAAAACTTCCTCTAAAACTTCCTACAACGAAGACGACGACGATTCAGTGAAGTCAGCACAGGCTGAGACACGCTGGAGTCTCTGCCGTCGGGTGGTCCAAGGGGGCAGGGACCCTAAGAGGTCCGTTCTTGTGACCTCACCCAACGGTAAAGGAAGAGGTTACGTACTTTCACTTTTCACTTTCACTTCAACGAGTCACCACAAGATGAGGATCACTGGGGTACCTGACGTCGGATGGTCCGAGGAGGTAGGTACCCTAAACGGTCCGTTCTCATGACCTCACCCCACGGTAACGGAAGAACTTCCTACAATCAAGACGGGTTAAAAATGTTTTCGTTTGAGGAACATTGGTTTACAGGAAAGTATTGTCTTCGACGTTACTTGAGTCAGAATAAACAGGTATGTCAAGGAGTTTCCTACATTTAAATATTTTAAATATTTTAAGAAACAAGAACCACTTTAACGATTGTCCTTTTTTGTAGGACTCTAGGAAGACGGGAAAACCCGTGAACTTGTCCCACTCGGGGTCAAGTACTGATGTCTAGAGTTGGTCGGTCCGAGATAAAGAGGAGTATCTCCTACGGTCCGTAAGAGTCTAAGTGTTCCTGATCTTGGTACTACAATGTGAGAGATCGATTTACATGAAACCTTTTTATGGAACGTTTCTTAACGTAATTATGTTAATAACGTAATAAATAATAGTAGGATTACTTTCCAACAACGATTCGGTACTTTCTGTGGCCTTAAGAACCGGAAGTCTCTTCTTAAGTTAGACCCCGGTCACTGGTCTGAACTAGCGAGTCTCGAAAACACATTATTTCAAAATAGTTTCATATTTTCTCTATCTCTTTCGAAGACTGTATCTGTAGTCTTCCCCCCTCTTTCTCACGGGGAAACGATGAACGATAAAAAATCGTCTTTCAATATATGGATAATCGTCCGACGATTAATCTCTTTCCTTTATAGAGTTTTGAGTCTCTCACCGTGGTCTGGGGAGTGGGTGTTGTACGTAAAACTCTATTGTAACCGTGTTCCACTCAGTAGACCCGGTATTCTCCCGACTATACTTAGAACTTCTTTCGGTCCAAAGGTTTGTTTATGTATCATAGTAATTGTATCGAATTCCCTTGTAAACGTACTCCTTTTGTATGACCAAACAACTCATTTTGTATGACCAAACAGTTCAATCAAGACAGAATCAGTTTTGGCTGAACTTCTTTCTGTCTCAGATTCCATTTATGTATCAAGTAATTGTATCGAATTCTTTGCAAAAGGTATTCTTTTTACGTAACCAATCGAGTTCCATACTCTTTTCAATTCAAGTCCACCTTGGTCCACAGGAGTACCGTTGTCTCTTAAATTTTCTTTGGAGGAAAATTAAAACATATCTCTTCCCTTTTTTTTTAGACTGTGAACATCAAACAAAGGAGGACGGCGAATTCTCTCTCTCTTTTTTTGCAGACTGTGAACGTCGGATAAAGGAGACAAATCCCTGGGGATCGGAAGCACGGACAATGGGAGAGTGATTTTCAAAGTTCAGACATGTCGAACGTCTTGACTTTCGATTACACCCTTCAAATGAAGTCTTTGAAATAAGAAGTGTAATTGAACCGAGGTCGTAGAACGTTTTCACTGTATAGGAATCGTTTCAGTCTCTTGTGTCCTAATTTGAGACTGGGTTTCACTTAAAATACCCATCTTCATATCGATAGTAACTTTTCAACCAACTTACTTCAAAATGGATCACTAAATCATTTTATATCTCAGTACAGTAAGAGGGATGGACCTCAAAGTCAAAAATTACGAGAGTAAACGTACGTATTTTACATAAAACACACAAAAATCAAAATATATATATATAAAAAATTAGGAGAATCCCTCCCCTTCCAAAAATTTTCGTTTCGTACTTTGTAAACTGATGTATTTATAAACTTTGCAGAAATACCGTTTTCTGTTTTATTTACTGTCCGAACCTCTTTTACAAATGTTAATTTTTATTCTTAAGGAATTATACGATTACCTAAGGGTCCACCGAGTCGCCATTTCTTAGACGAACTGTTACGACCTCTAGAAACCCAGACCTTTTAGGGGACCTTTTCCTTTACTGTTGGGCGAGGTCATAAGAACGGACCTCTTAAGGTACCTGTTTCCTCGGACCACCCGATGTAAGGAGCCCCAGTGTTTCTTAGCCTACGCTGACTCGTTGACTCGCGTTCGCGCGCGTGTGTGTCTGTGTGTGTCTGTGTGTGTGTGTGTGTGTGTGTTATACGATTAACACGGATGTTTAGTAATTCTTTTTGTAATTTTTCACCCGTGTCCTATACTTGTCTGTTAAATTTCTACTTTATCTTTGCCGAATGGTATACCTTTCTATTACTTTCTTTACTTTTAATTTTTACTCTATGAAACACTAAGTGGAAGACGAACCTTGTCTAACGTCTTCACCTATCTTAAAATACAACCACTTGTATACCCCCTTTTCTTGAGAATAGGTGAGAATCACTCGTACGTTTAACCAGATTGAAAATATTCCCGTTAAACCGTCTATAATAATAATAATAAGGTGTAAAGACAAGAGGAGCGATCGAAGATTCGATGAACACGTCTGACGAAGACAAGGACAGAGGCAAAGGGTAAAAACACAGACGAAAAAGGATCCACCACTATGAACAAGAGCAGAGTCGGACCATCGGACTGGAACTGAGGACTCAAGACACTGGGGAAGTGTTGACGTTCAGTAAGAGTATACTTTAAACTCAAATGGACCAGACGTGGAAACTCTCAAAGCCTTGTTATACGTTTAAGGTCAATGTAGTACGACAGAACGACTCATAGAGTGCACTGTCCTGGTCGTAAACACAACGAACGACCATGGGACCAAGAAGATGGGAAACAAGGAAGACAGTCAGTGTGTGTGCATGTCAGTGACAGTGACAGTTAGTGTGTGTGTATATCAGTGACAGTGACAGTTAGTGTGTGTGCATATCAGTACGGTTTCGATAAAATGGGAAAGATAAACAGAACGCTTACAACAGTAAACGAGAAATATACAATCACAACACATAACGAGTCACTGTCTTTTGAAAGTTATCGACATTAAAACAAATTCAAACTTATTCTTACCATAGGTTCGTTTTTTGGTTCTTCCATTTACTATCTCTCCGTTCTTCCCACTTCTCCTGTTTTTTCCACCGTTTGTTTCACTCTTAAGAACTTTTCGAACTATTACCACTTTGGTTCTGGAGACATCCCGTAAAAACCCACGATTACTTAGTTATTTTTTTTCACTCTTTCGATAATTCCGGTCACGTAGTCCCCGTGTGGTCTTAGTAACTCTTTTAGTCTGTTGAGTTTTACGGTTTTATCTTTTTTTCCTTTCTCTAAACGTAAACACCGAAGATTTTGTCTCTTCCTACTTATTCTGGAGAAAATACACATTTTAGATGATCGTTCGTAGTGTTTGTACGTTTAAATTTAAAACTAGACCTACCTTTTAATATTGTAAGTAGCACTCATCATTCACCATCCTATCCAAATCCTTGGCGGTTCCAGATATACTTTTCTGTACCGAACGTCTCCTTCGTCTAGTACTTCGGTGACGTCTTAGAACTTCCTTGTCTATCTCTTTTTACCGATCTACGGACTTATCCAGATGTTACGACTACTTTGTCAGAACAAGACCTTCGCGCACGGATAAACGTGTCGATAACATTTCCTCCTCTGTTTCTGGTCTCCGAAGTTCGGACCCTTTCTATTCGAGGTTTCAATAAACAAAGTTACGAAGACCACTGAAAGACTGATTTGGGCAAAACGAAGTGTTCAAGGTTTTAAGAACGGGAGAATTTTCTTTTACGGTCTTTGTGAAAAGACACATATACATCCCTTTGGTATTCTATGCCTAGTGACTCTTTGAGAAAAAACTATCAAAAAAATTCACAAAACAAGGACTCCAATTTGTTATAAATTTGGTTTTTGTAGAACTTAAGTTTAACAACGACTAAGATTTGTGTTGAGGGTGACTATTTTCACACTATCATTTACGATTAGAAACACAATTTCAGTAGAGGTAAATGGGGTTATGTTGAGGTAAGAAAGTTGGGTACGTGAACCCTCATATAAACTGTTGGACCGTTGAGAATACTCTCTCTGTGGACTTTAATGACACTTTCATCGAACCGTTTTAAAGAGGTATACATTACGAAATTACTATCATCTTCTCAGGCACTCTCTTTATTTTGTTAGTCGGGAATTACCTCGGACAGTCTTTAAAGTCTTACTCCAACATTGATTAAGACTCAAAGGAAGGTCACGGTCTTCTTTGACTTTTACAACATCGTAGACGTTTTACAAACTCACCACTTCCTAAACTTCTGACACTTAATTCACTGAACCGACTTGACAATCTAAGAGTGGGAGTCTTCTATCAACTCTTTAGAAAGTTGCTAGTCTCTGCACTAGGGCAGTGTTCAACTACTTTCTCCAGTCATATCCAATTGAAGGTCTTGAACTTCTTACAACTTCGTGGGTGAGGCGTTTAGTTTAACGGTACTACTAAGTCTCTTTTCTCTAGGAAACCACCTCATAAATAACTGAAAGTCCGTTCCGAATTTACTAATGGGTGTTGGAATATTTCCGTCCTTATTCTTTCGAAGTTTGTTTCCGGTCATTCACAAAAGAGAAACGAACGAAGTTGTCCCTCTTCTCCGACCTGGTAGCCTGACGCAGTACGTTTGGGTAAGATGTTTATCGTCTGTCTTCCTGGAGTGCGTCTGTCACCTTGGGACCCTAAGTCTGAGACTGTCGAAACTACTACACTACTAGGTACGTCCTCTGACTCGAATGAGTACACGTCTATTTTAGGACAAAAGAGGTAAAAAAGGGACAGTGATGACACTACTAGTCGGAAAAGTCACTACGTAATATAAGAAGTGGAACTCGAGTCTCTCTTTATCTTTAATTAACAAGTTGTTAGTGCTAATGATTACATTTTAAGCATTTTAAGGTAGTTCCGAGTGAAATGAATCACAAAATAAGGCTACTTGTTTGGTTAACAGTCCCGAAAATATTACGAGGGAAGGGAGGGGGTTAAAGGGGGGTTTCGAATATTTAAGGAGGTTGTGTTTAAGGGGATGTTGCTCCCAAATTCATTGAGTTGAGATCCTGGATTCCTCTCCCGATGAGTCAAACTATTTAAAAACTGGGATATTAAATAAAGTTGAGACAAATTCGGATTGAACGACAGAGTTGTCTTTCCTATGTTTAGGGGAACAATTAAGTAAATCATATTCAAGTAAACAAAACGTCGTGAACATATTCCATGACTTTCCGTACCACACAGGACCTTCTGTCGTGTAAATATCACCTAAGGACCTAAATGAAACCATGGATTAGTTCCTCCTCTTCGACGATCTCAAGTAACGGTAGGTAGGAGAGACAAGAGTATAGACCAGAAGGTTCACTAAATTTACCAACTTATAGGACAAGGGACAAAGATCCACCATCTTTAGGTCATTCAAAAGGGGATCGGACCTTTTGGACTTTCTATGTAGGGGATATAGACTCAAACGTCATTAGTCTCTTTCCCCTGTTTTTATGTCTTCAATTTTCAGAACCGAACGCATCATGTCAACCCTGCCGTCTGTAAGAAGTTGTACAAGGTTTCTCCACCTACTCACAACTTTTGGGTAATGACCCACTATCCCTAGACCCCTGAATGGTATCACGGTCCCCTCGAATGTAAGAAGAACTTCAGTGTCACCAAAAGTCGTGACCGACGGGTAGGTTTAGTAATACCCCTTGAAGTTTTCGTCTAAAGACCCTAGACAGGGATCTGCACGATTTAGCCCCTAATCCGGTCGTCGACAACTAAAACTTTCGATGAGTTCGGTAAAAATTTATCTCAGTACCAACTTTTGACGAGGACAACTTTTGGTATTAATACTATCTTTTATATTGTGTTTACTATCACTCGGGTCCCCCATCCTTTGGAGCTAAGGTTCAAAGACGAGACGGTGCCCGAGTTACCTACGAGAATAAGTTCAGTAACATGAGAAAGGAATAGATAGGTTCCTCTCTTATCCTTGTGAACCAGAGACTACAGGAAGATAGAGACTATAACAATGGAACTCTCTTTCCACGTAGTCGGAGTAACCAACTAAAACTCTACTGGATTCGGGAAAGTATCTCTGGTTCCATTTATCATTATGATGACAGAACATGAGAATAATAAAATTTTTACCAAGAACACCGAGTCCGAAAGAATACAAAATGAGGGAAAGTCTTTTCTCAATCAGTGTCTACGGTATCTTCTTTCCCTTTGGTTACATTATAGTTGAGACTCAATATCCCAAACATAATATATATATTACGTATCTGTAACATTTATTTTGATCTATAAAACAAAGTAAAGGTATTTGGTTTCGTCTCTTTATACAATTGACAAAGTTCCAAGGTACCTATTGACCCCATGAGAATTAGTATGGATCTCCATTTATAAAAATTCGTTTACTAACAAAATGGTCATATTAGTCGTCAAGGTACACCAAAATTTATTACATCAAAGAACTATTCAAATATTAAATAACTCTAACAACGTAACCGTTCAAAAACAGAATTAAACTGATCTTAATCTCTTTATTTTGAAATTCAACTTATCGTAGGTAATCCTTAACAATTATATTTTATTATGTTACCTTTTGACTGATAATATACTAAGACCACCACCATCCTTACAGATCTGAAACCGAACTATATACCTTTGTAAACAGATCCCGGATCTGGTAAACTTTATTTTATGACCCCATCTAGATCAAGAATAAATACCGTTATAGGTCAAGTTTATTAAATTCTTCATAGTAACTACTCCCATTTTCTGGTAAAATTATACCAAGTCAGATTGTTCAGTCGTCCCGAAGGTTCCACCGAGTCACCATTTTCTTAGGCGGACGGTTACGTCCTCTTCGTTCTCTACCCCCAAGGTAGGGAGCCAACCCTTCTAGGGGACCTCTTCCCTTACTGTTGGGTGAGGTCATAAGAACGGACCCCTTAGGGTACCTATCTCTTCGGATCACCCGATGTCAAATACCCCAGTGTTTCACAACCTGTCATGACTCACTGACTCGTGTGTGTTCAGACGTCTTGTGTCCTCCTACACTTTCAACCAAATCCGATTCACCATCTTTATCTTCAATTACTATTATCATGGTACATGTACCCACAAGGAAAAAAGAAAAAATTGACTTTAAAGAAAAACATTTAAAATATATGTTAAACTTACCTTTCCTAGAAAGACAACAGTTTACCAAGTCCGTTTAAGACTAGAAACTAATATACTTTATGTACCTTTAAAGGAAGAAATGTCTGTATAAATTGTTGACCGTTTTTCTTTCTTTTCTTTCTGTTTCGTCCATCTCTCTTTCCTGTCGAGTCCAACGACTTTAAACATCTTTTATAATCTTTTGACCGTAATGTAAATTTTTCTCATAAAACAAACGAATTTTAGAAAATTCTAGTTTTACGTTTCTTCCGAGAAATTTGACGTGTAAACCTAATATATCGACGGTCGTGGACTTACGATTACTTTCCGAAGATATCGTACATATCAGAGTTTCTCACATACCCAGTACAAATACGATACTTTATGTAATGAGTGACTTGAAATGTATCAAAATAATACAAAATTACCGGAAACTATAGTCACACAATACCAACAAAAGGACTCTCAAGTCTTTATTTATACACGATACTTGTCTCACATATACAAGACCCCTTGATATTTTAGTTCATCTTTTACCCACTTTCCTATTTATCATGTAAAGTGATTGTCTATACCTCTCATCAATTTACACTTAGATCACACGAACTCTACAATGTGAAGTAAATAGAACGTAATGATGTATATCGGCTTCTATGTTAGTTGGATAGTAACATTTCAGGGTCTCAACCAAGAACTAATTGACCGTTACCATACTACTCACCGGATTACCGTACTTGTACCCTGAATCTCACTCCCGAAACGGTTACTGAAGAACAGACGGGACTTGACCCCTGAGGGAGAGAAACCCACTCACCATGAAGCAGGACCGTCTTATTGGGAACCGGACAACTCCACACTCTTTAATCGCACCCAGAATCCGAACCCTTAGTCCATGTCCATAGACGGACGAACGTTAGGACAGGGACAGTTAATTGTTGATACATTGACACCGGTACAAAAATTTGGTAAAGTCTGAAGTCAAAGACTAGACATTTTACCCCAACTTTTATGAATGGAATATCCTAATGATACTCCAACATACTTTACAAATTGTGTCACGGACCGTATTTCATTTACGAGTTATTCAACAACGATAGTGATAACAAAATTACACTTATCGGTAATTTCTTGATCTTATACTAGTAAGTGATGGAAACGGTTTAAAATAGACTAAAGGAAGTTTGATTCAATATGTACTACCAGAGTGCTTCTCTCTTCCTCTTTTTAACTACAATTTATAAAGACAAACAAACGAACACTCCCTATGGACTGTTATTAAGGAATCAGGAACAATATGGAACTGGAATTACTAAAGTATACTATATAAATATTACACCAATAAATAAATATATCACTAATTCCCATTACTAAAAAAGTGTACCCACATAAAGATAAGAAATCTTTTATTAGGTAGGTGGACCAAGATGAAAATTCTATTGATTCACTGAGACAATTGTCCTCGGTTTCTATTTCGATATACCTGGAAACACACTAATTTGGTGTTTCATAATCAAGTCGACAGAAACTCTCTTTAACCTACAGATTCACTAGAATGATCTACTCCTGTTCTGTCAAGGAGTATTGATCGAAGACTTGAAGAAACATAACATAAAGAACATAAGACACTATCGTAAGTTCGTCAAACTTTATCAACATAAATCTTACGATTCATAAGTAGCATTGTGTCTACGACACATACGACTCGTTGTCTTTACATTAAGTTGAATTAGGTTGAAATTAAGTTGATATTATCAGAGTATTGAGTGTAGGGTAGGTTGGGAAAGTCACAAAATTGAACCTCAGAAACCACAAGATCAATATATATATATAGACCGTAAGTTGTAGAACGGGGAACTGATTGAAAGGAACACGTTTGAGACTAAGACCATGAAAGAACAAGTTTTTAACAGTCACCGACGGGTAACAGATATATAAGTGGGTGAATTGGAACTTTAGACCCAGGTCAGAGTCACGTGGAATTGGTCAAAACAGACGGTCACAAAGAAAAAACGTTATTTTTGCTATCAGGGAGGGAAGGAGTCGGGACAGAAATCGGATATCGAGTTAAGACTAGAGAATTCGAATAGTCAGAGACCACTCATTCTGGTCTTTAGTCTTTGAATAATAAACTTCGGTCTCACGGACTCTACTCGGATGGTTCTACATTAGAGGAAGGACAAGAGGAGGTAGTGGCGTTTGTGGATCTCTAATAAACCGTCACCATCCTACTGTTCTTGTGTCCTGAATCTCATTCCCGAAACAGTGATCAAGGAACCGACGGGACCCGACCCCTGAAAGAGAAAACCACCCACTACGAATTAGAACCGTCCTATTGGGATCAGACATCACCACTCAAAAAAGAATTTTTTTTTTTTTAAACACACTCAAAGAAAAATTCGAAGGTTGGATGATGTAATCCCGTAGGAGTGATTTGGGATAGGGGGATCCGACCCCGGAACTTATGGTGGGTGAATTAAAACCGAAACTTATGTTTATAGGAACAACTCCCGGGACTTTGTTAATTAGTCTCTAGATTTGAAGCAAGAATCCAAGAACGGTCGAAACAGAGGACTTGTCGTAGTGTACGTATCCTAGAAATAAATGGTAACCCGAAGTTTGACGAGATAGATGAGAAAAGGTACTCACGATCTGACCTTACATGAATTCGAATGGTGTGGGATCTACACCATAGATCTCGACCCAGACCGTTTGAGTCCGGGAACTCGGTTCAGACCGGGTCGAGTAAATACACAAAAGATTCCGCCGTGATGCTACCATCTTAACTCATCAACGTTCTCTTTGGTGTACCGAACGTTTTGGAATTGATAAATGATAGACTAGGAAATGTCTTTTGAAAACGACTGGGGACTAGATTTCGGTTCACCAAGGGGACCGGTACAGAAACGAACAAGAAACTATTAAGGAGTAAGAACGCGACAGTCAGTTATTTGGGGATTTTAGGGTCAAGTGACTTTGATACTTTATACAAGGTTAGGTAACTTTGATGAATGAAGATTAATTAAACGGACAAAGGAGAAACAGTAGTCGGATTTTTCAGGAAAGAGACACAAAATGAAAAATCACCTTCTCTACGATATAAGTATTTCTGACAATCAGAATACAGAAAACTACAATGTAGTCCAGGATCATACTTTAATAAAAAGTTATACTGGAAGGTTATAGAGATTCTAATTTTTCCTGATTCTAATAGGAAAATCAAAAAGTCACAGAGATTATAGTCCATAAGACTCGATGTACAGAAGATTATAGAGGTCAACGGTCTAGAAGATCTAGAAGACGTACAATGTTAAAGGTACAAAAGATGAGTCCGGACGTCATAGAAGTGACGGTCACAAAAGATTAGAGGAATTATAGTCCCAGAAGATTATAGAGGTTTTTAATTAGAAGATACAGAACGGAAAGTCCCAGGTCTCAAGATTTACGGTAAAAAAGGATACTAGAGTTAGGTGGTTACGGAGGATCTGTCCACAAGATCTCAGGTAATAAAGTAACACATGTTTTCAGATCGAGAAGATTATAGAAAAAAAAAAGAAGATTATAGAATATTGTGTATCTATCAAGTCAAGGACGTTAAATATCATAGAGGATTTAGGACTAAAATGTTACAAAACAGTAGTGTTCAAGGAGATTACGGGTTCAGAAAGTTATAGAGGTTCTTGGACCAGAAGATTGTAAGTCCACAAGGTTGTAGGAGTCACAAACTTATCGAACTAGAGAATTATAGAACTAGAAAATTACAGGTTCACAGGATTACGGGTCCCGACGGTTGTAGGAACTGAATGTCGTAGTACTTTTGATGTAGAAGGTTTAAGACAGGAAATTGTATTTATACAGTTATAGGTCCAAAAGGTCTCAGAGGGTTATAGGTCCGGAAGACTAAAATTCTAAAGATTTATAGATCCAGAAGATAACAGGTATAGAAGATTACAAATCCTGAAGGTTCCATGTCCTGAACGTCATAGAAATCAAAAATCCCGAAGGTCATAGGTAATTGAGGTTGTGAGTCCCGGAGGTCTCAGAGGTCACAGGTCTTATTGTTTACAGGAGTTTTAGATTCTGAAGGTTACAGAGGTTGTAAGACACGAAGGTTACAGAGGTTACAGGTCCCAAAGGTCACCGTGGTCACAGTTCCAGAAGGTCGCTGAGATCTAGAAGGTCGTTGAGGTTCAGAAGGTTGATTAAGGTTCAGAAGGTCGTTGTAGTTCAAGAAGGTCGATTTGGTCAGAAGGTCTTTTAGGTGCTGAAGGTCAGTTAGGTACAGAAGGTCATTTAGATCAGAAGGTTGTTTATATCCAGAAGGTTTTTTAGGTATAGAAGGTCCTTTTAGGTACAGAAGGTTGTTAAAGTTCCAGAAGGTCGGTTGGGTACAGAAGGTCTTTTAGAAACAGAAGGTGGTTTAGCTTTAGAAGGTCGATTAAATACAGAAGGTCTTTTTACGTTCAGAAGGTCAGTTAGGTACAGAAGGTCTTTCTTTAGGTCCAGAAGGAGAGTCAGGTGCAGAAGGTCTTTATAGATGCAGAAGGTAGTTTAGGTCTAGAAGGTCTTTTTATGTTCAGAAGGTTGGTTAGGTACAGAAGGTAGTTTAGGTCAGAAGGTCAGTTAGGTGCAGAAGGGCTGTTTTAGATACAGAAGGTGATTTAGGTCCAGAAGGTCGTTTCGGTGCAGAAGGTCTTTTAAATACAGAAGGATATTGTAGGTCCAGAAGGTCGTTTAGATGCAGAAGGTTTATTAGGTCCAGAAGGCCTGTTAAGCCCAGAAGGACTTTTAGGTGCAGAAGGTCTTTTCGGTACAGAAGGTCCTTTAGGTACAGAAGGTAGTTTAGGTACCGAAGGTCTTTTAGTTACAGAAGGTCCTTTAGGTACAGAAGGTCGTTTATAAACAGAAGGTTGTTTTGACACAGAAGGTAGTTTAAGTACAGAAGGTCGGATAGGTAGAGAAGGTCTTTTAGGAGCAGAAGGTTACTTCCACGTGGAAGGTCCTTTAGGTGCAGAAGGTCTTTTAGAAGCAGAAGGCTACTTCCACGCGGAAGGTCCTTTAGGTGCAGAAGGTCTTTTAGGATCAGAAGGTTACTTCCACGCGGAAGGTCCTTTAGGTGCAGAAGGTCTTTTAGGAGCAGAAGGTTACTTCCACGTGGAAGGTCCTTTAGGTACAGAAGGTCTTTTAGGGACAGAAGGTTACTTCCACGCGGAAGGTCCTTTAGGAACAGAAGGTTGTTTCGGTACAGAAGGTCCTTTAGGAACAGAAGGTTGCTTCCACACAGAAGGTCTTTTAGGAGCAGAAGGATGTGGAGGTCCAGAAGGTCGTAGAGGTCCCGAAGGTCGTAGACGAGCAGAAGGTCGTAGAGACACAGAAGGTTGTAGAGGTGCAGAAGGTTGTAGAGGTGCAGAAGGTTGTAGAAATGCAGAAGGTCGTAGAGATGCAGAAGGTCGTAGAGGTGCAGAAGGTCGTAGAGGTACAGAAGGTTTGTTGATGAGTCAGAAGGTTTTCGTCCGAGTTATAGATGCAGAAGGTTGCAGAGACCACATGGCCAGCAGATTGTAAGTCCAGAAGGTCACAGATGCTATAGGTCCATAAAAATGTACAAGGTATCAAGTCCAGAAGGTTTGAAAGGGGTCTAGGTCTGGAAAAATTTTAATCAGAAGGGTTCAGGTTCGGAAAGATACAAGTCTAAAAAGGTATCTGTTCAGAAGGTTGAGTTTACAACGACGAAGATCATCTTAATTGAAAATTTTTAACGTATTCCGTAAGGAAGTCGGATCATCACAAAAAACGATGATCCTTTACACATAAGTAAGAAATGTTGAAAATTTCTATCACAAATAATTTGTCGAAGACCTCTTATTTGTGTGTATTCTAACGACACTATTCAAAACGTTTAAATGATTACGAGGATAAAAAATATTTCAGGTAAGGTAAACCATGTTCACTTTAAGAATAAAATTACTCTTTTTTAGGGACAAATCTCTGAAATAATAAAATCTATTTCGACAGTATGTCACATAAATAGGTAAACAATATTGTAGTTAAAAACACCAAATTAGAATACACCGTATTTATTATTATTGTCGTTGTTGTAATTGTATCGTAAACGATACAGGTCCGTGACAAGATTCCAGGAATGTACGTAGTTGTGAAAATTAGAAATATTATTGGGTAACTCCATCTATGATAGTAGGGACAAAATGTCTACTCCTTTGACCGTATTCTCCACTTCCTGTATTGAGAAGTCATCACTCTCTTTAGCAAGATACTTTCATACATATCTGGTTATCATATATGTGACTTCATAATCATCTCTTTCAGGGATTTCCTTTGACTTATGTAACACGACGTAAATGTGTTACCTTACAATATGTCGTCTCTTTACTCACCTGTTGTCTATTTGCATAATGTATATATTTGTACCCATCTGGTCCCCGAAGGGACTATCGAGTCGATCGTTTCTTAGACGGACGTTACGTCCTCTGAACCCAAGTTGGGGACCCAACCCTTCTAGGGGACCTCCTCCCGTACCTTTAGGTGAGGTCATAAGAACGGATCTCTTAGGGGTTCCTGTCTCCTCGGACCACCCGATGTCAGGTACCCCAGTGTGTCTCAACCTGTACTGACTCACTGATTCGTGTCGTGTCGTGTAGTTCAGGGTCTTCTGATGTATATTATCCTATAAGAAAAATATAATTAATGAGTTTTGTTTATGTTGACTTCCTATAAAATAAATCCACATGTATATATGATAACTAATTTTCATAAAATACTCTTTCATTTCCTTTCCGTTATTTCTTAAGTCCTATTACCGTTAACCCTGACTCCTTTCCGCCAACCTTATCTTCATCTCCCTTCAGTAACAGTCATAAGATCACGACAAGTCCAAACTACCCACTCACCCACCATAAGTAAGATATTAATTTTGTATAACTAATTAATAACACACTAATAATACTTTAATTTCTTGTTCAGACGTACAAGATACTGTCACACTTACCTACTGAGTATTAAGTAAAGACACGTGAACTTAAAATGTCATAAAAGAATCCGTTAATAGAGACACACCACCCTTATGTACACGAAAATCAAGAGAACACATAGAAATAAGAGACTTAAAAATATCCCTTTTATGTCATAATAGAATTAATTTTCTGTTCGGATTTTAATGCTAGAGTTTATACAATTTTTACGTATTATTCCTGACTTTTCTTTTCATCACTGTTAAATTACGGAGACACACCACTCTTAAGTATAGTGAAAAAGAGATAAAGGAATATCAAAAAAAATTTTTTAGGTTTACAATATTTCACTCGAATACAATAAAAAGGAAAATCTTTTTATTATGTACGAATAGTACTTTCATTTTAATGTCATCATATATTTCATTATCCACTTTTATAGGGAGAGAATCAAGGTCTCGGGACTCTATCGGTACTAATAAACAAACAAAACATAGAGGTTCAATAAAAAGACAAATACACAAGAACACATAAAATATTTCGTTTTAATAGGATACGAACAATAAGATGTTGAACTAGGTGGGCGTTGAGGGTCGGGACCCTAGTTATCTTTCAGTAACATTGTCGGTCATCTCAAGATATTATCCACTTGATATATTAAATAAGCTATAAAAGGTGTACTATCTAGAAGTCCAACAGTTGTCAAAAAAAAAATTGACAATGTTTATTATAATATTTTTGTAAAAATTTTAGATAGAAAACGTGTACATCTTTATAAAAACATCTGATTATGGAATCTTTATTTGACGATCTAGTTTCCCAAACTCGATTTGACGGGAGAGTCGTGTGGCCTGTGATAATAATAAAATTTAAAGATAGTCGTAAAACCTACTTTTTGGTTAAGAGTAAATAAAGAAAAGGGGATTAGTTGTTAATTCGTAGAAAATTATATAAATAATCGATAAATATAAAGAAGATAATCTCTAACGAACAAGTATAGGAAACGGATAAAAAGACAACTTAGTAAACACACAAAAAAAAAAAAGGAAGAACTAAACATCCTCCAGAGACCTATAATCTCGACTATAGGAAAACAGACGATATATAACGGTTACAGAAAAATTTTCAAATAAATCCTACCATAAACCGTTGTAAAATTAATACATTTTTTCGTTTGTAAAACTAGAAAGAAAATATCGAAGAACCAAAACAGAATATAAATCCATCCGAAGACATTGGGTTCTAATATTTTTATGAGAGGACCCTGAAGGGACCGTCAAGTCACCCATTCTGAGTCACGAGGGTTACGTCCCACGTGTCCAAGCTAGGGACCAACCCCTTGATTCTAGAGTGTACGGAGTACCGTTCTGGTTTTTTATTAGAGGATATAAATAAGATTATAAACTATATAATGACGAATCACAGAATTAGGCATATACCATACATACCACTTTTCATCCCTGGATACAAATGAAAAAGTCTTCTCTCGATCAAAAGGATTAGATAAATAACATAACTTAATATAGACGTGACTAAACCTTAAGAGAGACACCCATACAACAAATACAAAGAAAAGACAAGTCAAAAACAGATAATGACTCGATCATAGAGTGACGAAATTAATAACATCGTAATATTATTCAAAACTTTACACGAGGGGTGAGTAATAATAATAAAAAAAAATCGTAAATGTACCGATAAAAATATGTATAATAAAAAGGTCTACATAAAATGTTAGTTGAGGAGTTGAAGATACTTTGTTTGTTTTTTAAAGGCGTTTCATGGAACCTTAAAAACTCATTACACAGTTCTTACCTGTAGAAATATTATGTCTCGAAACGTAAACAGAATATAGGTCCGTACTATAATTTGAGACAAGAATCAAGACACCCTCAAATAAGGTCAATCACTAGAACTTAAGACTCTATGTGTTAGTACAGTCGACATTTATTACTTTGCAAACAGAAAAGGAACGACTACAAATATAGATTGTAAAAAGGAAAAATCGTGGAACCATTTCTAGAATACTGAAGGTCCTGTTACGTCTAAATATACTGAGTTATTTCTTATCCACAGGAAGAGAACAAAACCCGGAATTATCTTTATTGAGTAACAAAGTGAGATTTTATACTATTAAAGGTAACAAAGACTATCTATCGGAAAAAGTTCAATATCTTTACGGGAAGACAAGTAATAAGGACGAACTGAATATCAAAACAGTCCTTACATATATTTTACAATAGTTTCCTGAAAAGACCATAGACACTTCCACTATTATACCAATAACAGAAATTAGGTAATTACATAATCAATGTGGTTCTGAATGATTACAACTAGATAAGAACGTAAGAACCTTATTTTGACTGAACCATCACTACGAAACTGATACAATGATAAAGTAAATCTTATATTTAGAGACAAAATTGTTCAGGGACTTCATCACGGAGGAACTGTAAAAGTTTAGTACCGTTAATTTCGTCTACACATAAAAGAAAAACAAACCATTATTACATAGTATAAAGATGTATTATTTAGTTTGAACAAGTAACAATAAATCAAAAAGGGAAAAATTGACGAAATAGATTTTAAAGTCTATTTTCATACCCCATAGAAAAATGGGAAAAAACGAAATGTATAAACTTGAAAAAAAAGGTAACACAATTTAAAGTACTAAAAGAATAACGTAACACAATTAAATATTGTATTTCTTTGGAGAAATTGGGTAAATTACGAAGAACGAAATTGAAAAGAAACGATGGGGAAGAACCAAAAACAATCGTAAACAGACCACATAGAAATAGGTGAGGTTATAAAAGTTGGAAAAACACAAAACAAAACTCAAATGGAAAGGTTTTATCGTACGCTACACTAAATAAAAAATGAAGTAGACTCTTACGGACGGAAAATTAAGTATTAATTTGGAAAGTGTATCAAATGTTAAGATAGTTTAATCATTATTAAGACAGTAACTTTTTAAAAATCAAAAAAAGAACGATCTAAATAGTTTCACGTAAAGGAGAAAAAAGAATATATCACCAAATCTTCAAACTTTATAGTAAAGATTCTCACCAACGTGATTATAAATTTACGTAAAATATGTAAAAACGTAACACTTTTTAACAAATTTCACTCGTAAATTATGAAAACATTATTTTCTTCGTAAATTTACACAGGTCATAAACAAGTAAGGAATGGTCAGACTAAGAGGAACGAGTCCCTTCTAGTATCACCCAGAATAGAGTAGACCTTCTTTTAAGGTTTTAAGCACAGAGATAAGACTTGGTTCGAGTCGTAGTTTTTCAAAGATAGGAGTAATCGTTACACTCTTTACTCCTACTCGAGTCCACAAGTACGACACAGACGGGAGTTCAAGGGTCATCCACTCTTTCGGGTGTCTAATTAAATATTATTACAGGTCTAAGTCTACCAGGATTATGTCTCAAACAGACTCCTGACGTTAGTATAAACGTAAAATATGTTGAACAAAGAACGAATGAATTAAAACAGGGAGAGCTCGGAGTGGTACCTGCAAACCGGAAAGTGTCTGAGGTGACCAAAGTCCTCTGGTTTTATTGAAAAAATTACAAGTTTAAAAGTATCTGGTCATCACCACTAAAGTGCGACTGAGGACACGGTGTTGAGTCTGTGGAAACTTTCACATGTACGAAGGAGGGTTCTAGTCCTATAAGTCCAACTAAAATTTCTTACGGTGATAGATTCCTGGGGTCAAAGAAAAATAACTTTTCTGGTTAGAGTCCTACGATCCTCACCTTTGTCAAAATGTACTGACGAACCCCATCTTATCCCATTGTACCACCGATGAGAAGTGAAAGTGTTACTTAGTTTTCCTAATGAAAAGGGGGTCCATATGGGTGTAAGTACAATAACGAAACTTCAGTGACAAAACAACAACAACAACAACAACAAGACCAAATTACTCCCGAATAATTAGGTTAAAAAGTAAAAACAAAACTACGATGATTGAAAAAAAGGAAAAGATGACCGAAATAATATACTACTATCCACAATGTTTCGGTATGGTACTCAAGTTTACTATCGTAACCGTCGGAGTCAGGGTCAAATCTTCGGAGCTAAAAAGAGATAATCAAATATAAAGAAATTTTACCGGTGTTTAACGTATCGAGGTCTGTCAGAGGTAGTTTGGGGTCACAAGACGTTTCTTTTTAGAGGTGGTGGTGGTCTCCTTAAGTTTTCACACCCTACACTCATCGAGTTTATCTAATAGTCCGTCAAGAGATTTTCCATAGTAATCACAAAAAAATTTTTACCCTTGATCATAGAAAATATAACAACGTCCGTCAAACTTGGGGTCAAAGAATTTCCGAAAATCTTATTTACGTCTGTAAATAATAGAGTCATACCTGGTCAAGTAGAAACGTTTGTCGTTAATAGTCTTTTACATCGATTGTAGTTTTTAGTAGTCTGAATTTTTAAAACGGTCTTCGAAGTCCACCCGAGTAAAAAAAATGAGGATTTATTAAGTGTTAAGATAAACAAAGTATTCGTGGTTGTATACTTTGTGGTCTTTAAATTCTATCGTTTGAAGTTAACGTTAAGATACAGGTGCAGTCAATGAATGGGAGGAGATTAGGTTCATCACTGTAAGAATATACCAAAGAATAACTTTGTTCCTGTTTTGTCAATAAATTTCAAAATGTCGTTTCTAGTTGTAGTTAATTCTACATAGTAAAGTCATCGGGTTAAAACTCAAGTCACCATTCAACTAGTGGTATCTTTTCTATGTGTTTCAGGGAGAGAAGGTCCAATGAAACAACTATCCCGGAGATAACGAATGGATAATACCATATTGTTTGGTGAAGTTTTATGTCACCGAATTCAACTATTAGAAAAATAATAATACTCAGATACTTAAACGACCCGTACAGAAGAAGTAATCTGAGTGAATACACAGACGTCAGTCGATACCCATTCAATCCTTCATCCAAAAAAATTAGAACCGACTCAAGAAATTCGGTTCCCTCAACCACTACCTGGTCCTTCGGACTGCACGACATCAGGTACCCCAGTGTTTCTAAGCCTGTGTTGACTCACTGACTTGACTTGATTTGACTCAAGAAAGTGTATAACCCCTTAAACAATCTCATTCGAAGGGGCCATCAAGTCAACCATTTCTTAGGTGGACGTTACGTCCTCTGGGACCAAGTTAAGGACCCAACCTTTCTAGACGACCTCTTCCCTTTCTGATGCTTGAGGTCACACGACCGGACCTCTTAAAGTACCCGACATATCAGGTTCCCCAGCGTTTCTCAGTCTTTTCTGACTCACTGAAAGTGAAAGTGAATCTTATTGTTTCGTACTCATAAACCTCCACCCCGGAAACCCTTCATTAATCCAATACTCCCATTTCAGGAATACTCACCTACAAAGGTAAAGTCTCTTATATAAGTTATCTTAGGGGCTTAATAACTTTTAACAGAGACGGGACTCCAGTCGTTCTACCGTTTGGTCCTCCAGGGTTGTGAATGGGGAGGGTGTTTTTTTGTTGTTTTTGACTTGACGTACAGTTACTCTTATAGGGAACCTCTCGAGGTCTCATGGTTTTTCTTCATGTTATTTCTTCGACTTTCTTTCCTTGTTTTGTCGACATTCTGTTTGTCTTTTGTTACTTGGTTTACCGTTATGATTCACAAACGAATAGTTATTAATGGAATTTACATGTATCTAATTTGAATGATTTGTTTTCCGTATGTTACCTACTTACCTATTTATTTATACTGGAACAGTATACGATGGATATTCTCTGAGTGAAAGTCAAGTCAAGTCAGTGGATCAGTACAGACTGAGAAACACTGGGGTACTTGGCGTCGTACGGTCCGGAGGGACAGGTAGTGGTTGAGGCCCTCAAATGGGTTTGAGTACAGGTACTCAGCCACTACGGTAGATTGGTAGAGTAGGAAACAGTAGGGGAAGAGGAGGACGGGAGTTAGAAAGAGTCATAGTCCCAGAAAAGTTTACTCAGTCGAGAAGCGTACTCCACCGGTTTCATAACCTCAAAGTCGAAATCGTAGTCAGGAAGGTTACTTGTGGGTCCTGACTAGAGGAAATCCTACCTGATCAACCTATAGGAACGTCAGGTTCCCTGAGAGTTCTCAGAAGAGGTCGTGGTATCAAGTTTTCGTAGTCAAGAAGCCTCGAGCCGAAAGAAATATCAGGTTGAGAGTGTAGGTATGTACTGATGACCTTTTTGGTATCGAAACTGATCTGCCTGGAAACAACCGTTTCATTACAGAGACGAAAGATTATATGACAGATTCAACCAGTATTGAAAAGAAGGTTCCTCACAGAAAATTAAAATACCGACGTCAGTGGTAGACGTCACTAAAACCTCGGAGGGTTTTTACAGTCGGTGACAAAGGGGTAGATAAACGGTCCTTCACTACCCTGGTCTATGGTACCAGAATCAAAAGATTACAACTCGAAATTCGGTTCAAAAAGTGAGAGGAGAAAGTGAAAGTAGTTCTCCGAGAAATCAAGAACAAGTGAAAGACGGTATTCCCACCACAGTAGACGTATAGACTCCAATAACCATAAAGAGGACCTTTAGAACTAAGGTCGAACACGAAGAAGGTCGGGTTGCAAAGAGTACTACATGAGACGTATATTCAAGTTATTCGTCCCACTGTTATATGTCAGAACTGATGGGGAAAAGGATAAACCTTGGTCAGACAACAAGGTACAGGTCAAGATTGACAACGAAGAACTGGACGTATGTCCAAAGAGTTCTCCGTCCAGTCCACCAGACCATAACGGTAGAGTAAGTCTTTAAAGGTGTCAAATAACACTAGGAAGGTCAGTTTCCGAAACCGTATCAGTTATTTCGTCTTTATATATATATATAAAACCTTGAGAGAACAAAAAAACTACTAGGTCGAGTTACTTTGATTCGGCACGGTACTCCCCG
Source organism: Capra ibex (assembly GCA_006410555.1). NCBI lineage: Eukaryota > Metazoa > Chordata > Mammalia > Artiodactyla > Bovidae > Capra > Capra ibex. The sequence goes on along the minus strand of SJYO01029184.1, from coordinate 5,697,145 downwards.
GTGGGGTCTACCTGTCCAGTACCACCTCCCCAGACTGTCTTACACCAGGTGACCTCTTCCCTTACCGTTTGTTCTCTGAGTGAAATCTTAATTTATTTGTGTTTCCGACTTTCACTCCCTACTTTTTCTATACCCTACCACTTACCATACTTTACGCACTTTACACTTACCATCGGTATCCTTTCGTCTCCATCGATTTAAATATAGTATGTTTTGTCTGAAATTCAGATTTTGACAAAGATCCCTGTTTCTTCCAGTAATATATCACTATTTTCCACTAAGTTGTCTTTCTATGTTGTTAATATTTGAATTGTAGGAACCTTCCTTTCAATATTGGTTGGATCTATCGTATAATTTTTCGTCTCTATAATGAAACGGTTGTTTCTAGGTAGATCAGTTCCGATACCAAAAAGGACACCAGTACATACCTACACTCTCAACCTGACACTTCTTTCAACTCGTGGTTTCTTAACTACGAAAACCTGACACCACAACCTCTTCTGAGAACTCGCAGGGAACCTGACGTTGCTATAGGTTGATCAGGTAGAATTTCCTCTAGTCAGAACCCACAAGAAACCTTCCTGACTACGATTTCGACTTCGAGGTCATGAAACCGGTGGAGTACGCTTCTCAACTGAGTAACCTTTTCTGAGACTACGACCCTCCCTAACTCCCGTCCTCCTCTTCCCCTGTTGTCTCCTACTCTACCAACCTACCGTAGTGTATGAGCTACCTGTACTCAATCACACTTGAGACCCTCAACCACTACCTGTCCCTTCGGAACGTACGACGTTAAGTACCCCAGTGTTTCTCAGCCTGTACTGACTCACTGATTTGACTTGACTTGACTTATAGTTCTTTCGTTTATAACTGTCTAAACTTCGGTTTTTAACTCTCGTTAGTTATTATCGTTTCCTGAAGTTATAGGGGTCAATGTTATTACCTGTCTTTTAGGTTTTTTTTTTTTTTAGTTATTTCTTTATCGACTGAACTTGAGATTTGATTTTCCTGGATTGACTGTATGTATCCCGAAAGGTAAATATCGTCTTCTTATACACAAACATATAGTCTGACATATGTTTTTAGTTGAGATTTACCTAATTTCAAATTTTACATTCTGGTCTTTGGTATTTTCAGGATCTTCTTTTGAATCCCATTTTAGAACTAAAACCAGACCCGTTACTATAAAACACATACTGTCTTTTTCGTAACCGTTGTTTTCGTTTTTATCTACTTACCTTAATTTAATTTTTCGAAACAAACGTGTCGTTTGTTTTATTAGTTATCTCACGTTTCCGTTGGATACCTTACCCTCTTTTATAAACGATTAGTACATAGACTATTCTCCAATTATGGATTTAACATATTCTTTGTGTATGTTGAGAAGTTTTTGTTTTGTCCTCTCCCTGAAGGGACCGTCAAATCATCAATCCTGAGGTACGAAAGTGACGTCTCCTAGGGTAAAGTTAGGGACCAGTCCTTTGATTCTAGAGTGACACACCACGACACCCCCACCCCCTCCCCCCGTCTCTTGTTCTGTTTTTTTTTTTTTTTTGTTACTTTTTTTACTTGTTTTCGTACTTACCTGGAAAGAGTTTTGTTCTGTATGTTTACTCATGTACTTTTCAAAGAATCGTGCTGATCAGTAGTCCCTTTGGTTTTGATCTTACCTTATAGTGGTGTGCTAACAATCTCACCGATAATAGACTCTCTATTTTCTGTTGATCACAACCACCCCTATACCTCTTTTCCCTTGTGAACATGTAAAGACCACTCTTACGCTTTACTACGTCGTTGATATCATACCTCAATAGAGTTTTTTAATCTTTATCTCGATGATATACTAGATCATTAGGGAGAAGACCCATATATAGGTTCCCTTTACCTTAGTCTTAGAGTTTCCCCATGGATGTGAAGGTGTAAGTAAAACCGTAATAAAGTGTCATTGGTTCTATGTCTTTGTTGGACTCACAGGTGACTACTTGTTTGTCTATTTCTTTGACATCACACACACACACACACATACACACACACACACATACACACACACACGTCATTATCCGTATGGAGTAAAATAAGACGAAGTGAAATAATACGAAGTGTCCATAACACATAACAAAAAATTTTGTTTAACTTCCATACACTCTTGGGTTCGTTTAGATAGTCACGGTAAAAAAGGTTGTCGTAAACGAGTGAAACACAGAAACACAGTGTAAAACCATCGAGAACATTATAAAGATTGAGAAAGTAACAATAAACAATACTATTAGAAACTCGTCACCAAAAACTAATGATAACAGTAACAAAACCCTGTGATACTTGACACGGGGGTTTTCTGTCACTTAAATTAGTTTTTTATACACAAAACTGACAATGTTTCAACCAGGGAGTAGAGTGAGGGAGTAGAACCCGAAGGGGTAAGGGACTCTGTATTATAATTTTAATACGATTAATCATTGGGATGTTACCAGATATTCGTCATTTCACTTTCCTTCTCAGCATTCAGAAAGGGAAATTTAGTTTTTGATCTTTACTAATTCGAGTTACTCCTTCTGTACAACTTTGGACTCTGTCCGGTTTTCGATCCGGAGAACATGGTTTGTCAATGGTACAACACTTACGGCTTCTTTTCAAGAGATTCCTTTAATTTTCACGGTGAGGTCACTTGTGTTCACTGTTCTTTCGTTTTATAGAAATAACTAATATCCCTCTTTCAAAATCCCTAGACCTATTTTCTAGTTTGGTCGGTGTTGGAATTCAGTCTTGGATTAGGTCTCGTTCTGGGATTGAGAGGAGTTAAGAGACTTCCGACTCTCTCCCTTCCTTCGACGTCTCCTCTTCTGACTTAAACCGTTTCCACTCAAGTACTCCAAATTCCTTTCTTTGGTAGAGGTATTGTATTTTCACGTTTCACTTGGTCGTTCACGACTTCGTCTTTGACGTCGTTCAATAGGTCTTCAAGATCGATTCTATTAATTACTTCCACCGATGTGATTTGTTGGAGGGACCCGAAGGGACCACTTAGTCTCTCATTTCACAGACGGATGTTACACCCTCTGGGCCCAAGCTAGGGACCCAGTCCTTAAAGGGGACCTCTTCCGTTACCGTTGGGTGAGGTCATGAGAATGGACCTTTTAGGGTACCTACCTCCTCGGACCATCCGATGTAAGGTACCCCAGCGTTTCTCAACCTGTGCTGACTCGCTGAAGTGAAGTGTGATTTGTTGTCTAAAAGTTACATCTACTTTATCGGAACATATTCTTCTTCTACGGTAGGTCCTGAAAGTATCGACCTCTTCTCTTCGGTTCCGGACTAAAATTTCGAAGTTTCCTGTTCGACCGAGTGAACAAACTCCGATTACGTTGACTATGCTTCTTAACTGAGGAACCTTCTCTGGGACTATGGCCCTTTCTAACTTCCATCCTCTTTTTCCCCTGCTGTCTCCTACTCTACCAACCTACCGTAGTGACTGAGTTCCCTATACTCAAACTCATTTGAGACCCTCAACCACTACCTGTCCCTCCGGACCACACGACATCAGGTACCCCAGTGTTTCTCAACCTGTGCTGACGCGTTGACTTGACTTGACCTGACTTGACTTACACCGACCACTAAAAGTCAACTTCGGTTACGAGTTAATCATAAGACTTTTAGGATCCGGGGAATTCTTAATACGATTTAGATGAGAAGAACACGACATATTTCCCTTCTTATTTCGTACTTACTGTCGTGTAGACAAATGTTGTACTAAATGACTTATAAAATTCGAATAACAACTCTAGACAACGAGTCTTATTTTCTAAGGAAAGTTTTGTGACTCTTTCCTCTCTTTCATGGACCGGTAGGTTCTCGTGCCTTGACCTGACTTTACCTCTACATGTTACTCTAAGTATAACAAAAATATGGACGATTATGTCGTAGGTAAGACGTCAGATACACAGTTCATCAAAACTGGAAGTTCAGAATACTAAATTCTTTATGTAAAACGTTCCGATATCGATTAGTATGTATCACTAAGGAGACTACCTATACCCGTTCCATTTAACTTTTGTAAAACCTTTCCTAAGTGGTAAGATCTGCGGTAGTTCTTATAAACATTAAGTACCCTTTTCCAGTTTTATAATTGTAAGTGTCCTCAAACCTCCTTCAACTAAGGTTGGGAGTACCCACTGAAACTCCTCAAGTTCTGAAGTCCCCTCCTTCAATGATGTCTGTACCACCTTTATTGTTCTCTTGAACTTAATCTTCACCCTGGACTTCTAAACTGACTTAACCACGTTGTAGTACTATTTTAAGATTGTCAACTTCTCAACGAAGAATACCTACTTGTTTCTTTCCTCAAAGACCTTTACCTTCTACGACACTTCTGACAACTTTACTGTCGTTTCCTAAATCTTATAATGTATTTGAATCAACTATTTCGTCACCGTCCGAAACTCTTCTACCTGTAGTTAAAACTTTCTTCAAGATGAGATCCATTTTACGATAGTTTATCGTAAAGTACGATGTCTCTTTAACAAGTACTCTCCTTCTCAGTTAGTCATGTTGTTTGAAGTAACATAATAAAATTCTTTATCAGTGTCGGTGGGATTGGAAGTCGTTGGACTAGTCAATCGTCGGTGGTTATAGCTTCGTTCTGGGAGGTGACCGGTTTTATAATTCTAAACGACTCCCGAGTCTAAGTCAAGTCAAGGCAAGGCAAGTCAGTGAGTCAACACAGGCTGAGAATCGCTGGGGTACTTAACGTCGTGCGGTCCGGAGGGACAGGTAGTGGTTGAGGGCCTCAAGTGAGTCTGAGTGCAAGTAGCTCAGTCACTACGGTGGGTCGGTGGAGTAGGAGACAGCAGGGGAAGAGGAGAACGGGGGTTAGGGCGGGTCGTCTAATACCAATCGTTATTTCATAAAAATTTAATTCCGTACATACAACAAAAAATTCTGTATTACGATAACGTGTAAATTATCAAATATTGTTCTTAGACGGACGTTACGTCCTCTGGGGCCAAACTAAGGACCCAGTTCTTATAGACGACCTCTTCCCTATCCGATGGGTGAGGTCATAAGTACAGTGAGTGAAATAACGTTATAAGTGAAATAACACTACCAGACCTTGGTTTAGACTTTATAGAAGTTTCATACGGACGTATGTGTGTTACCCTATAATAAGGATGAAATTTATCTTCCTTTAAGATGATAAACCCTGTTGAACCTACTTGGACTTTCTGTAATACGATTCCCTTTATTCGGTCTATTTCTGTTTATAAATATACACCTCAGACTTTATCAACTTCAGTATCTTCGTCTCCCATTTTACCACCAATGTTCCCTGATCTCCTCCCTGTTTACCTCTTTGACACCAGTTCCCGACGTTTCAAAGTCAATACGTTCTACTTATTTAAGACCCCTATTGTATCTTGTTACACTGATACTAATTGTTATGAAATACATATGAACCTGAAAAGATTCTTTCACCTAGGATTCACAAGAGTGTGTCTGAGTGTGTTTACCTTCCTTTGTCTTTCACCATCACTAGACTTCCCTTTTCCGAAGGGACCATCGAGTCAACCATTTTTTAGACGGACGTTACACCCTCTGGGACCAAACTAAGGACCCAACCCTTCTAGGGGACGTCTTCCCTACCTGATAGCTGAGGTCATAAGAACCCGACTACCTTTACAATTAACCGAAATAATCTCACTAATAAAGTGTTACATATACGTATAGTTTATTAGTTTAACATGTGGAATTTATGTCTGTTAAAACGTAACATCTTATATGGAGTTATTCTTTTTTTCCTTTAACAGAAACGAGGATTCACTATCAAAAGACCATAGGGGTTTCGGATAAAGAAACGATACCATTTCATTATCCAAGTTTTCGGAAAGGGAAGTCTTAAGATATTTGTAATAGTATTATAGATTATCATAAGGTATAACACCTATTTCTTAAGTTACGTTGATAATGTCGATTTGAAAATAAGGGAGAGGGACTTAAGAGGTTACTAAAAGTGAAATAAGAACATTGATTTAGTACACGTAGTTAATTGAAAACGACATATTGTTTTGTCAAGTTGTAAAATACCGAATTTAATAAATAACTCGAGACCAAACCGTTAAACCCGACCCGATTCGTTGAAAAGACTAGATACGACCTTAGTGAGTACGTAAACGTTCACGTCACTTACCGGAGTGTTCAAGCCCCCGACTGATCCACAACAGAGTCTACTGTTCTCACTGACTCACAGTATTAGGTCACCTTCTCGGACCTAAAAGAACGTACCGTCAGTCCCTGAAGTCCTTGTCGTTCTCTCGTTCGGAACTACGTGTTCACGAAAAGTTTAGAGATGAACACAATATAAATGATTATAGAGTAACCCGTGTCATTCGGTGTAACGGTTGGGTCTAGGTCCCTCGTCTCTATGTCTCAGATGAAAGACTCCCTTCCTAGACACTATAGTGTAACGTTCCCGTTCCTATATCTTTCATCTTGCTACACACCGGAAAAAATGTTAAATGGTGTGAGGAGAGTAAAGTAGAGGATGGGAAGGGAAATAGTGAATACGGTGAGATCGGTTTGACTGGAGGAACGAAAAGGAGTCTTTACCGTCCGTACGAGAATGGAGTACCACAAACGTGTACGGATAGGGAAACGGATTTTATGACAAGGTCCTCTGTAGACGTATCCCTCAAGAAAACCGAGAAAGTTCGGACACTCAACCGCTAAACAGGACTCGAACCGACCCGTCAAGAAGACCAGAGTCCACTTTAGTGAGTATACAGACACTATTAGACCATCCAGTAGACCCACGATCCTTCCGAAGTCTACATTACCAAACACAGACGAGGTACAGTGAAGAACGGACAATCATCTGATCGGACCCGAACAAGCGTACCATTAGTCTCCCTACCAAGGTTCGTTTGCATCTTCGTGTGTTCCGGAGAACTCTGTCTCGAACCTTGATTGTGTCACAATGAACATGGTGTAAGATAACCACTTTACACCCGATAGAAACCCGAAGGTTCCACCGAGTCACCATTTCATAGGTGGACGTTACATCCTCTGGACCCAAGTTAGGGACCCAACCCTTCTAGGAGACCTCCTCCCGTACCGGTGGTTGAGGTCATAAGAACGGACCTTGTAAGGTACCTGTCTCCTCAGACCACCCGACGTTTCTCAGCCTGTACTGATTTCACTGACTCGTGACCGATAGAAACTGTTCGGTACTTCGGTTCATTCTAAGCTTCCCCGAGGAAGTACCCTCCTTGAAGTTTCAGTGTAACGTTACCCTGTGTCGATGTCCCTCCCGTTTTTATCACCAGGAAGACCGTTTGTTGTGTGGTGTCACACGGTAAAAAGTCATAGAACGAAACTTTGTTATCAGAAGTCGACTCCCTTCACATAGAAAACAATGCAGAACTTAATACAAAAGGGTAGAGAGGAAAGAGAAGAAGTAGTAGACCTTGAAGATAATCTGTCTGAAACTGAGTGGACATAGAGAAGAAGTATGGAGTGTTGAAAAGAAAGAATAGAAAGAAGAGAGAGGGAGATGAGAAGGGGTTTATAAGATTTTCTTAAGAAATTACCTAGATATTACAAATATTTGACAAACGAAATGTTGATATGGAAAGATTGAGAAGATACCCATTTTTTGGAAGAATTTATAGATACTCCTAAAAAAAGATTTCAAAAGAAGACAAAGGACGTAATTACGAAACGTCACTCAAGGAGAAAGTCGAAATGTAGTGTAAAAGTCCGACAAATAATAGAAGTCCGCTGTCCGTTAATAAAAAGTCAATGGGAGAAGACTCGACGAGTTCAATTAATGGTTACTAGTATTATACTTATGACAGGGACAACAATGACACCTAGTTTATTGTAACTCAATAGACAAACTCTTTGTTAAGTTATCTTGTGGTCACGAACATTAAACATCATAGACGGAAACACCGAAAGTTTTTCCCCGAAGACAAATTCATGACACATTAAAAACAGAGGAACCGTAGGATTACGTATACGGTCACGAAAGGACTAATCGTCAGTATCTCCGGAGACGATATCGACTAAACTTCGTACAAAAGTACTTCGTCTCAAAGTGTTTTTCACTTCGAGGACATAAAGTTTATCGGATATAAAACTCAGTGTGATAAGATTTGTATATGACGTTTAAACCAACTTTTAAGTAGGTCGGTAAAAGTAAACTATATACTACTATTTTTATAAGTTGTGTCGTAACAAACATTAAAGTTTATTAACTTTTTGATAAACTTCTAGAAAATCGTATATAACGTTTGTATAACTATAGACACGTCACCTTCCTACGTGATAATGTGTAAACTTAAAAGTTTAATATACACATTAATTTTTTTACAGTAGACCCCAATTGACCATCATGTTAATATACCTTAAAAATAAAGAACACTATGTAAAATTCGATTCTCCTTTTTCAATAAATTTTTCGTTTAATACATTGTAATCGAGTTATCACAGTTTTACGAATCTTTTTTTACCCCTTTTTCTAAGGTTTTACAGTTACTATCAATAGAGTCTCAATATTTACCAAAAATTTACAAAGGACATACAAATATTAAAGTAACTCTATATCAAGCTCGTAAGCAACCGTAACGGAAAGAAACCCTAACCTTACTTTTGACTGGAAAAGGTCAGGACACCGGTGACGACTTAAAAGGTTTAAACGACCGTATAACTCACGTCGTGAAAGTGTCGTAGTAAAAAGTCCTAAACTTTATCGAGTAGACCTTAAGGTAGTGGAGGTGATCGTAACAAACATCACTACGAAAGATTCCGGGTGAACTGAAGTGTAAGGTCCTACAGACCGAGATTTACTCACTAGTGTGGTATCACTAATAAACACAACGCTTCTAGAAAAAACATGTCAAGAAGACACATAAGAACGGTGGAGAAGAATTATAGAAGACGAAGACAATCCGGGTATGGTAAAGACAGAAAATAGCTCGGGTGGAAACGTACTTTACAAGGTCTCTAGTTTAACGGTTGTAGGCGACCGAGTTCCTTTTCCGTTCTCTCAAGGTCTTTTTGTAGATAAAGACGAAATAACTGATACGGTTTCGGAAACTGATACACCTAGTGTTATTTGACACCTTTTAAGACTTTCTCCACCCTTATGGTCTGGTGGACTGGACGGAGAACTCTTTAGACATACGTCCAGTCCTTCGTTGTCAATCTTGACCTGTACCTTGTTGTCTGACCAAGGTTTATCCTTTTCCTCATGCAGTTCCGACATATAACAGTGAGACGAATAACTTGAATATACGTCTCATGTAGTACTTTTTGCGACCTGACCTTCTTTATGTTCGACCTTAGTTCTAACGACCCTCTTTATAGTTATTGGAGTCTATACGTCTACTGTGGTCGGAATACCGTCTTTCACTTCTCCTCGATTTTTCGAAGAACTACTTTCACTTTCTCCTCTCACTTTTTCAACCGAATTTCGAGTTGTAAGTCTTTTGTTTCTAGTACCGTAGACCAGGGTAGTGAAGTACCCTTTATCTACCTCTTTGTCACCTTTGTCACAGTCTGAAATAAAAACCCCCGAGGGTTTAGTGACGTCTACCACTCACGTCGGTACTTTAATTTTCTGTGAATGAGGAACCCTCTTTTCAATACTGGTTGGATCTGTTGTATAAGTTTTCGTCTCTATAATGAAACGGCTGATTCCAGGCAGATCAGTTCCGATACCAAAAAGGACACCAGTACATACCTACACTCTCAACCTGACACTTCTTCCGACTCGCGGTTTCTTAACTACGAAAACTTGGCACCACAACTTCTGAGAACTCTCAGGGAACCTGACGTTCCTCTAGGTTGGTCAGGTAAGACTTCCTCTAGTTGGGACCTTAAGGAAACCTTCCTTACTACGATTTCGATTTTGAGGTCATGAAACCGGTGGAGTACACTTCTCGACTGAGTGACTTTTTCTGAGACTACGACCCTCCCTAACCCCCGTCCTCCTCTTTCCCTACTGTCTCCTACTCTACCGACCTACCTTAGTGACTGAGCTACCTACACTCAGACTCAATTGAGACCCTCAACCACTACCTGTCCCTCCGGACCGCACGACGCTAAGTACCCCAGCGTTTCTTAGCCTGTGCTGACTCGCTGACTTGACTTGACTTGATTCTATATCATAAAGGATTCGTCTATTATTACTTGTCAACTTGTCTTTATTTCAAGTGTACTACTTGTTTTTGTATCCGGAATACATAAAATACATAACACGAAAACACGTACGGACGAAACAACGAGTCAGTACAGGCTGAGACGTTCGGGTACCTGACATAGGACGGTACGAGGAGAGGTACCCTAAAGGGTCCGTTCTTACGACCTCACCCAACGGTTAAGGAGGAGGTCCCCTAGAAGTGTTGGGTCCCTAACTTAGACACAGAGGACGTAACGTCCACCTAAGAAATGGACGACTCGGTAGACAGGTTCAATACTCAAATAGTAATATTACAACGACGGATTTTAGTAAATTTATTCCTTTCCATCTACTAAAAGACTTTATCACTTCTTTGTGTTGATACCAAAACGATTTTGTATAACCCCTAATTTACCTTTTCTATAGATCTCACCTAGGTATGAGACCAGGGTCCAGTTTCACCAGACAGAGAGAACCTCCCGAATAAAACGTATAATGAGTAATTGGTGTACAGGAAATAAGGTCTTAAGTGTCATTCACCAAAGTATCCCTGTTTAAGGTACGGAATTTTCAACATAAAAGACGTTAAAGATCACGTAACCGTAAGTCACTTATACGTTACCAACTCATTTTTACACCACATCGAGTAAAGTACCGTGACTTACCTGAAACTATGTCGTTTGAACGAGAAAATGACAGTACCTCCGAATCTATCATGTATTACACTTCTTAAGTACCGTGTCTTTCCAATACGTAGAATGGGTTCTAGTGTGTCGAATATTCACTCTCCCAACCCTAAATATGAATCCAACAAAACGAGACCTCGAACCCCATGAATGGCTATCTGTGATACAGTCTGTCGTACTGTCTAAGACGACCTTTTCTTTGTTGGGTTTATCTAAGTCTGTTGTACAATACATCAGTTGGTTTCGTTCTAGTGATATCGTAGTCGATGGGTATAGGAAACACGGTGTCCCCGTACGACTTTGTTTTCCCCTATCTACTGTCTGTTATCAGCACCTAATAGAACGACGACTCACGGGTTAAGGTGCGATGTCGACTCTTCAAAATTTCGGACGTCGAGAGGGAATTCCCGTACTTCGAGAGGAGATTTGAGACGATAGATCTATTTTAGACCAATCACCCGTTTATTTTAGACCATTCAGTCGAGTAAACTCATTCACCTTCTACATTCGTTTCTTCGACGTCAAATCAACTATCCGATTCTCCGTTTTGTGGGACTACTATACTCACTCTTAGAACCAGAACCAAATGACTTGTAGTACATTTCGGAAGTCAAGTCAAGTCAAGTCAGTGAGTCAGCACAGGCTGAGAAACGCTGGGGTACTTAGCGTCGTGCGGTCTTGAGGGACAGGTAGTGGTTGAGGGCCTCAAGTGAGTCTGAGCGCAGGTAACTTAATATGTCCGACTCTTCAGGAAGTTTTTTTCGAAACACAGTCTTATCGGCAACCTGAGTTTAGTCCTTTTCAAATTTACTAACGATGTCCTAATATAATAGAACGAGAACTCTCAACTTCAACTTCACTTCACTTCTGTTTCAACGAGTCAGTACAACTGAGAAACGTTGCGGTACCTGACACCGGACGGTCCGAGGAGACAGACACCTTAAGAGGTCCGGTCTTATGACCTCACCCATCGACAAAAGGAAGAGGTCCCCTGGAAGGGTTGGGTCTCTAACTTGGGTCGAGAGGGTGTAAGGTCCACCTAAGAAATGACAGACTCGGTGGTCCCTTCGAATCTTCCCTACTTCAGTGATTTTTCTTAGTACGGGAACAGTAACGACACGTTAGGGTAAAAGTTCTACTAAAAAGAGAAATGGATCAAAGAATCAAACGACTTTTATGTAAACGACCATATTAACAGAAGTCTTCTGGTGTCCTAAGACATCGATTAAAGAATCATACATTGTAAATTTGTATATATATTCTTCGGTGTATACTTTGTAATGTGAATAATTTATTGTCTTTTATTGACATTGTACCTTCAAGAGAGTCTAATAGAAAGAAAAAGAAGGTTTATACTTACACAATACCGACGTCTTGGTTGTACTCGGTTATAGGTATTTACATTTATGAGTATTTACCCTTGAATAACGACACTTTGAAACAATCTAATACTAAACAAGATCTCTTTTTAGAACCTTAATTGGTTTAACTATACTTGGAGTTTGTCCCTTATATAAATGACTTTACGTGTGTGTGTGTGTGTGTGTGTGTTTATTTGTGTTTTTTAGGTTTTGAACCTACACATAAACTCTCCCTAGGTCTTCTGATAACTGAGGTTCTGATTGAGTGACTAGACTTCGCTGTAAAAGAACGGAAACACTCCTAAATCGACGTGTCAGAGATTCTCTAGAAGGTTAGACTGTATGCCTTAGATACTAAAAGTATTACGAGGTACTAAGTAATTGGACAAAAAAGGTCATTTAAGAAATCACATCATCGTATAAATAATGTATCATGGAATAACTATAGACTAACAACGTAACATTAACTAATAATGAGATCATCGTGATTTATAACTCCAATTACTTTGTGTATCCTTCTTTGTACTAAAACGTTCAGTGTACGAACCTGTTTACAGTTAGCGATGAAGGACCCTTCGTTACTATCAACACTATTTTATTATCCTGAAATCAGGTTTGTTAGTACCAGACATTCCCTTGACATTTTTCTGAAGTTGACTACTCAAACGATAACCTGTGAATCATAAATTGTTTACAATTGACTCTCTCAAAAATAGTAACTATTTATAATTTCATTTACGTTTAAATGTTTCATCACCCAAAAGTAAAATCCGCCATGTGGTCTTAGAGGTGAAACGAAAAGTCATTTACTCAGAACATTTCAGAGGGACCCTAATCTTTATGTTGTGTACCTAAGTGTTAGGACTGAAAGTCTTTACAGAAAAATTTTTGACCTTCCGGTTCGAGAAGTAAATAAAAATAAATAAAAATTAACTGTTTCCTTAATTCTTCGTTAAAGACCAAAACATGAAGTAACGGAGACTCGAAGTACAAATTAAGAACCCGACGTATGTAAGAATTATTAAATTATAAACTTCATAGTATTTCGATTTTTCTACGTCTGTAGGACCATACCCTTTAGTTTTAACGTTAATCTCATAGTAGACTTAGTCAGTAATCCCTTTCTAGAAGACTTCATAATCACATTCCCTATTTTAACGGAATCCCCAAAAGGAAGTTGTCCAAGTCAAATAAACTGATGTTTCCGTAACAAAAACTTACACATTAACGATAACTAACTTATAGACACAATGGGGTGAGGAGGTTAAGTATACAACTTTGAATTGGGGGTTACACTACCATAAACCTCTACCCTGGAAAACCTCCACTAATCCAGGACGCCCACCTCGGGAGTACTTACCCTAATCACAGGAATATTTTCTCTAGGGTCTCTCAAGGGAGTGGGGAAAGTGGTACACTCTTATGGAGGTTTTGACGTCAGATACTTGATCCTTCACTCCCAAGTGGTCTGTGACTTAGATGACCACCTGAAGGGTTGGAGGTCTTGAACTCTTAATTGAGCAATAAATATTCGGAGGAACAGAGACCATAAAACAATACCGTTGGGTCTCTCTAATTCTACTATTATCTTCCTTTATTACACTAAACCCGAAGGGTTCACCGTGATAATCATTTCTTGGGTGGACGGTTACATCCTCTGTAATTCTCTACGTTCAAACTAGGGACCCAGTCCTTTTCGGGGACCTCCTCATTTACCGTTGGGTGAAACATTGAGAACGGACCTCTTAGAGTACCTGTCCCCTCGTACCATCCGATGTCACGTACCCCAGCGTTTCTCAACCTGTACTGACTTCGCTGAATCGTGTGTCGTTAGAACACTAAATTACATCAATGTTCTCTCTCTTGGTATAACCATTCTCCAAAGACTTTATTCCTTATAGTGACTGTAACCCTTGGTGTCAAAGTGTACGTTTTTGTACTAAGATTCCACAACGTACATACACGTACGATTCAACGAAGTCAACACGGGTTGAGAAACGTTGGGGTCCCTGACATCGGGTGGTCCGAGGAGACAGGTACCCTAAGAAGTCCATTCTTATGACTTCGCCCAACGGTACGGGAAGAGGTCCCCTAGAAGGGTTTGGGTACAGAGAATATTCAGAGGACGTAACGTCCGCCCAAGAAATGGTGATCACGGTGGACCCTTCGGGAGATTCCACAATTCGTGTGTTAAACACAGCAATCACATTGATGTCCATGGTAGGGTTGGGTGGTCAAAAGGTTTTCAAACAAAATATGGGGAACCGAACATACTTTCTGGATGTAATCATGGACAAAAGTGATTGACTTTCTTTAGACTTTTCTTAAAAGTGAAAATGGATTTTTCCACTTTTCGTTTTTATCGTAAAACAAAACGTCGTTCGACTCAGTAATGTCTCGTATTGTCGTAGTCCGTGGTATCGAAACTTAACGCAGACACTCGTAGACACGAAACAGAGGTAAATAAAACAAAGAGAGAATCATTCTACACAGGATTCCATTAACGAAGAAACAAAATACGGTATCACCGAGTGTATCTTAAAGTGTCCCCACAAGATGAAAGACTATCCTTCCCTTTGGACAAAGTAGAAATGATCATACTAAAAAAAGGACATATCATTCTAATATACATTATTCTAAAGGTGTTCTATATAAATGTTGAGTCGGAATCCTTCCGTCTCTCCACCATCCATCTCTCTCACAACAGATCCGAAGATAAAGATTGAGACGGTATAAAATTATCGACGATGAAACCCGTTCAGGGGAATGACGGTATCAGGAGACAAAGGAGTTTACATTGTACTTATCGAATCTACTCTCCGAAAATTCCCTAAGATTTTTGTACCAGGATCCGAACGTCGACCCGTTATTAAAAAGTGGACTACCTAGTACACACTCAATCAGTGAGTCAGCACAGACTGAGAAACGTTGGGGCACCTGACATCGGGCGGTCCGACGAGACAGGCACCCTAAGAGGTCCGTTCTTCGTCCGTCGGTAAAGGAAGAGGTCCCCTAGAAGGGCTGGGTTCTTAGTTTAGACCCAGAGGACGTGACGTCTGTCTAAGAAATGTATACTCGGTGGTACCTTCGACTTAGATTTTCATATTCAAGAAAGAAATCGCCAACGTCCGTTTACTGTGTCCTAAAGTCTCTGATAGCAAAGTTCACATTGATCCTCTTCCATTACCGTTGGGTAAGGTCATGAGAACGGACCTTTTAGGGTACCTGCCTCCTCGGACCATCCGACGTCAGGTACCCCAGTCATTCTCAGTCTGTGCTGACTCGCTGAAGTGAAAGTGAAAAGTGAAAGTACGTAACCTCTTCCTTTACCGTTGGGTGAGGTCACAAGAACGGACCTCTTAGGGTCCCTGTCGTCTCGGAGCATCCGATGGCAGATACCCCAACGTGTCTCAGTCTGTGGTGACTTCACTTCAATCGTCGTCGTCGTCGTCCTCTTGGACGAAAAAACGAATTGTTTATGAGTATATGTCGAATGGGGTACGGACCGTGACGGGATTCGTTACATATTTATGACTAATTTGTTGTGACATCCCTCTACAATTAAGATAACGGGGGTGAAATACCGACTTTTTGACTCCGTGTTTCTGAAATCCATTAAACGGGTTCCTGTGTATTAGTTATTTACCGTCTCAATACTAAATTTGGATCGTTAGACTGAGGTCTCAGGTCCGAGAACTGGTAATAAGATATGATAATTGAATGATTCTAGCATGACATATCGTGTCTCTTGATATAAGGTATAGGTTACTATTTTTTATTACTTTTTCTTATAAATTTTTACATATATATATATATATATATATATATGTGTGTGTATATATAAACACACACACATAATCAGTGAGTCAGTACAGACTGACAGGTACCTTAAGAGGTCCGTTCTTATGACCTCACCCATCGGTAAAGAAAGAGGTCCCCTAGAAAAGCTGAGTCCCTAGTTTGGGTTCAGAGGACGTAACGTCCATCGAAGAAATGATAGATTTGGTGGTCCCTTCGGGTATGTATATCTATCAACTTAAACGACATGTCGTCATTAATTGTGTTTATTTGATATGAAGTTAAATTTTTTTTTAATGGTTCTCTCACTAATTACTAAAAACTTCGAAAGAAGTCTTCGATTTTAGTCATGTAACGAATTCGAATGACTTTTGAGTTTAAGTCCCAACATTCCAAGGGTACCACGAACAAGTGTGTGTCGAACGACGATCTCAAGAGAACCAAAAGTCATTCTGATAAAATTGTCGTCGAGTAAACGTTTGGGTGTCACCAAACACTAAATGGTACTAGCACAGGAAACGTAAACTTAAAATTTAATGACAACCACACAAAACTTATTAAAGTAGTTCTCATACGGAAGGAAGTAAGAGTCGAAAGTATAATAAAGAGAAACCCGAAATGACTTACACTTTTCCTCGGCTGTGACTCGGTATAAAAAGAAAAAAATTTTTTTTTAATAAATAAACACAGAATCAACACCGTACGTCCTAGAACTAACGACACGTGTCCAAGTCATCAACGTCGAGTACCAGAATCAACGGGGAGTCGTCTACCCTAGAATCTATAGGTTGGTCCCTAACTTGGGTGCAGGGTACGTAACGTTCCGTCTAAGAATTGGTGACCTCGTGGTCCCTTCAGGGTGGCATAAACAGAACTGCAGGAGAAAGAATCGAGAATTTCTGACAATGTCGAGACTCTAGTGTATGAAGAACATTCCCGAGTCAAATCACAAGAGTAAGGGAAATACAGGATATACTCGTCTCACTCCTCCTACCCCTTCCACAAATCAGAAGGATAAAGTTAAATAAAGAGATCAATGGAGATCCGTTAAATTACTTCTGGTACGTGTTACTTTCCACCTGACTCCTTCATTTAATATACCACGGCATAAATGTGAAAGTTCTTGTTGTGTCCAATGATGAATTTTTAAGTCCAAGATTAAAATTACTAACTTTTTCTTTATATCAAACGAAATACGAAAAAGATTGATAATGTTTCTGGATCTGGTTGAGAAAAGAGAAAATGTTGTTTTAAATATCAAGGATACTTCGACACACCGAATGTAAATCCCTCTACACCGTCCATACCTTTACGTTATAACCATATAGGTCATTCAGAGTTTAACCTTGTTAAAGGTACTGTTGAATACAGTCAGAACAAATTACTTTGTAAAAGTGTCAAGTATATGTCTTAGTCGTAAGACAACAAACCGAGGGTCGTATAATAAAACACAATACTTTACAGTACACAAGGTTAAGACCACAGTGTACGACTATAAAAAATCTATATCTTTTTATTACGATAATAAGCTACCATCTTATTGACAACATACGACCAGAATCGGTTAGTTATTGGTTACAACACCGACCTAACCGGGAATACCAAGAATAATACTGACTTTCTATTGAAGCCGTTATTGGTAGTCCTCTTTTAAACATTTTCTAAATAACGTGTAGGACCTTTAATGTACCGTGTAGATCCCGGTGTACCCGAAGGGAACACCGAATCAACCATTTCTTAGACGGACGGTACGACCTCTGGACCCAAACTAAGGATCCAACCCTTTTAGGGGACCTCTTCCCTTTCCGATGGGTGAGGTCATAAAACCGGACCCCTTAAGGTACCTGACATATCAGGAGCCTCAACGTTTCTCAGCCTGTGCTGACTCGTTGAAAGTGATGGATTTCAATTCAGAGTGATGATCCCGGTGTGTCACTCCAACACCCTTCTTTCCCCTTTTTTCCCTTTCTCCCTCTCTAAGGTTTCCGGACCACAAGATAAGTAACCCCAGTTAGGTATGAAAACGTGGTACACTTGGTCGTACACCAAATTCACACAAGTACTTATATATGTACAATGTGTGTTTGACATATAAACCTGGAGTCGGAAGACAAGAAAGTGTACAAAGTGGACACCTCGGAGGTGTACACTGTCAAATCCCCGGTTCCAACCTGGTCCACCAATGAGTCTCGAAGACTTCATTGTCTTAGTCTCCCGTATCGGGTTAGTCTCAACTCTTTTCGCTCTGAAGTCTTAACCCTTTTGCCACAGTTCCAAAACCAGGTCATGGTCTACTCCGACATTTACCGTATTAATTATTGTTTCCAGTTTCGACCCTACTTTTCCTGGTGAATCCTTGACTTATTTTCCATCCAACACTTCGTCTAACCTTGTCTCTGACACCTTTTTACAATTCTTACGGGATCTCCTCAGTAGGAATAGGTACCGAAACGAAAGACTCCAAAGTCAATGAACTCCAGGTTGTACCAGACTTTTATAATTTATCATTTAAGGTCCTATGTGTTACGTGTTTAAAATTCAACACGTGGGAAGATTCATCGTGTTACTTTAGAGTACTGTAGTCGAGGTAGGGAGGGTCCTGTACGTAATGAGGAAGCAGGTCTTCTTGGGTGGGTAATCAGTGGATCATCGACGGAGTCAATAGTCTGTCTCCGTCATGACGTCACGAACGTAGATTCATTAGGAATGAAATATGAATTATTACCAGAGTTTCATGTTCTCATCACTACGAACGTCAAGTTTATACGGTTTTTCTTCGACATTTCACGAAGGAAATTCACTTTTCCAGATTCAAGAGTTGGCTTATGTCTTTCTCTTTTGAAACATACGACTCCGAAAACACTTCTTCCTTTTTCTTTAAACACGATCAAAACGACAGTGTGGAGTTTGACGTTTTAATTTTCACACACTATTCACGAATTCTACCTTTTCCGTAATTTACATATGTTATTCCATAAAACTCTCTCTGGTGCAAGTGTATTAAAAATAATGTCATTTAAGAACGTTAGTAAGATAATAATCAATAACGGTAATTAGAGATTAACCTGTAATTTGAAATAGTGTCCACACATACGTATCCTTTTTGTACCATATATATTCTAAACCGTGACAGGAGACAAAGTCCGTAGGAGATCCCTAGAACCTTGTACAAGAGGTGTTTCTTCCGTCTTGGTGACATGTACACCCATCCTCATCTCCACCGGACTGCGGTACGACACCTGTACTAAGGAGTTTCCTCCAAACATCTCGATCTATAGTCGACATAAGTTGACTTTGGAACCCTTCCTCACCTAGTAGGAAAGTATGCGGGAACCTAACGGACAAGTTCGGTCCGTATACATATCAACACATCCTCTACCTAACGAAGTTACGATACTGGGAATCTCGTTCGAAACTTCGTCGAAAGTGTTGGTACGACGTTCGATAACCTGTCGACACACCGGAGACCTTCAAACATCCAACGCGAGTCTACGAGTTAGTACAGGTTAAGAAACACTAGGATACTTGACATCGGGTGGTCCCAGGAGACAAGTACCCTAAAAGGTCCGTTCTTATAACCTCACCCAACGGTACAGGAGGAGGTCCCCTAGAAGGACTGGGTCCTTAACTTGGACCCAGAGGGTGTAGAGAACGTAACAATCCACCTAAAAATGGTGATCGTGGAATCCCTTCGGATCCCGAGATCTTAACACACCCTTCCTTATCTGCTAAGGAAGGATACTCAAAAAGAAGTATAACTCCCGAATCTTTATTCCGAGTACATATAAAATGACAATAATGTATAGTATAGTTTTTTCGGTGTAACCACTTAAACACTCGTCACGGGTAATGTAGATAGATCACTCAAACACCATTTTAACAAATGATTCTAAACACACGTTGATGGGATGTCCACTCAAGTCCCATAGAGTGAGGAAAGTTTAAAGAGACAACTTTATGGGTCATTACTAATAGAAAGTCTTTCAAGTTCTGTACCCAAAAACTACTTCTAACACTAAAATCCTTACCACGTTTTGTAGACAATAAAACTCGATCGAAAGGTTTCCCTACAGAATAAGCTTTCAAATTATAGTCTTAACTCCCTTAATTCACCAACTCTGGATGTGTACAAAGTAAAAGGCGTTTAAAATAAAAAATAAAATTAACCACTTTTTAATCTACTTTAATACTTACACGATCGTAGAATTAAAATTAAGGAAAATTTTATTTATTATGTAATCGAGAGAACGGGGTCTCCCTTCTTATATTAACTTTGTGACATAAGTAAAGAAGATCTGTCTTTTTCATTCTCCATTACCGTATGAAACCGTGGAATCGTGGAAAAACTTTAGAGGTTCTCTGGCCTCATCCCCCCACCAGTGTATTATGACAGTGTAAAAACAATCTTTGTTTGTATAAGGAGAACAATAAAGAAACAGTTTTCGATAAGTAAAGTAGACATCAATTACAAAACATTCAAAGATATAGATCGATTATATTCTCGTAGAAACAACTTCAGAGAATACTTTGAAACATATGTGTCACCTCTAAATTTTTAATTATAATATTAAACGAAACGTTTTGTTACATCAGGATATAACATTGTCTTGTGAAATTCTCAGATCCTCACCAAGTAGATCCCCATTAAATCCTGTGTTTTATCTTGTGAGTACCAATACGTAACCACTACAACTACCACATAGATGTTATATCGGGGTTATTAAGGAATGATTTTTATCATCACTACTGAGGATAAGATCCCGGTAATCTGGTGTATAGTACGACAAGACATTAACAAATACACAGATGAAGGAAGAGACGTCACACTCAAAAAGTTCCCGTACTCAGGTACAGAGTAAGTAAAAAGATAAGGGACGTCACAATTTGAGTCACGGTCCGGGTAGTATCAACGAGATATTTATGGACGACAAACGAAACATATCCTTTCGTCTTGACAAAATTACTAAGAATAAACCTACAGTCTTAAAAGTTTGAGGTTCGAGGTGTGAATGTACCTCCATAATGTACTAACGAGGTGGAGAAAGGGGGTACAGATAACAGAAAGGGATTATATACGTATACGAATTGAAGTCGGTATCCAAGGTAGGATAAGATTTGACATACATGAGTCCCCTCTCCGTAGTCGTGGTGTTGTCCGGGAGAAGACACTTCCAGTCCCGATCACGCACGACATAAACATCCTTATCCCTATTCTGACATCCGACTCGTACACTGATTGTCCCCTGAACATGAGACGGTAGGAAAAGGTTATCCCTCAGATCAAACCGGACCGAAACACACATACACTTCATGCACGGTGGACATAGTACACTAGGACGGTACAGACTTTCCGTAGACATCCCTCAACCTTACCGGTACCAAACAGTCATGTACCAGTCAACATAGAACTTAACCACCTCTGTTTGCCCATCAATGTGGAATCCCTATATACAGGAATAACACTGTCAGGTTCTTCAAACTCTTTGACGTTTTGTCAGTTTACTTGCACGAAACATCACAGTCTTCTAAACCCAAACACAACATTACTACATAATCAACGAGTCAGTATAGACTGAGACGTTGAGGTACCTGACATCGGACGGTCCGAGGAGTCAGGTACCCTAAGAAGTCCGTTCTTATGATCTCACCCATCGGTAAGGGAAGAGGTCCTCTAGAATGGTTGGGTCCCTAACTTGGACCTAGAGGACATACCGTCCTTCTGAGAAATGTCAGAGTCGGTAGTCCCTTCGGGGTTTGTATTCACGAGAACGTAACCCGTCCTTAGTTTGGGTCCGGAGGACGTACCGTCCGTTCTTAAGATGGTGATTTGGTGATTACGAATGTCACCATTACTACACGAAACCCAATTTAGTGTACTGAAAGGACTTTGGGTAAAAGAGTAGGTATTTGACTTTAATTATTGTTGATTTTTTTTTATCGTTTGTTAAACGATAAGTACCCAAACGTTTCTCAGATAACGGAATACTAGATCGTTAAGGTGAGGATCCGCATGTAGACCTTTTTTTCGTACCAAACTGTCCTATGCACGTGGTGTTACAAGTAACATCGTGACAAATGTTATCGATTCTGTACCTTCGTTGGAGTCCCAGGTAGCTGTCTACTTACCTATTTCTTCTACACCATGTATGTATGTTACCTTTAATGAGTCGGTATTTTTTTCTTACTTTTTTACAGTAACGTTGTTGTGTCTACTTGGATATCTGATAGAATGATGTACTTCAGTCTGTCTCTTCGTCTTTATAATATACTATAGAGAATATATATCTTAGACTTTATACTGTGTTTACTTGGGTAGCTACTTTGTCTTTGTCTTAATGTATGTATGTCTTGTTTGACCACCAACGGTTCCCCCTCCGCCTACCCCCTCCCTACTTGACCCTCAAACCCTAAGCGTCTACGTTCGAAATTATGTATTTTACCTATTTTTATCCCAGGATGGTTCTAGTACCGTAGACCAGGGTAGTGAAGTACCCTTTATCTACCTCTTTGTCACCTTTGTTACGGTCTGAAAATAAAAAAACCCAAGGTTTTAGTGACGTCTAACACTCACGTCGGTCCTTTAATTTTCTGCGAAAGGAACCTTCCTTTCAATACTGGTTGGATCTATCGTATAACTTTTCGTCTCTATAATGAAACGATTGTTTTCAGCCAGATCAGTTCCGATACCAAAAAGGACACCAGTACATACCTACACTCTCAACCTGACACTTCTTTCGACTCACGAATTCTTAACTACGAAAACTTGACACCACAACCTCTTCTGAGAACTCTCATGGAACCTGACGATCCTCTAGGTTGGTCAGGTAGGATTTCCTCTGGTCAGGACCCACAAGAAACTTTCCTGACTACGACTCCGACTTTGAGGTTATGAAACCGGTGGAGTACGCTTCTCAACTGAGTAACCTTTTCTGGGACTACGACCCTCCCTAACCCCCGTCCTCCTTTTCCCCTACTGTCTCCTACTCTACTAACCTACCGTAGTGACTGAGCTACGTGTACTCAAATCCACTTGAGACCCTCAACTACTACCTGTCCCTCCGGACCACACGACGTTAAGTACCCAAACGTTTCTCAGCCTGTACTGACTCACTGACTTGACTTGACTTATATATCGTGTCCCTTGTTACAAGTTATAAGACGTTCTTTTGTATTATCTTTTCTTATACTTTTTAGTATTACCTTTTCTTATAATTTTTCCTATACATTGACTTAGTGAAACGACATATGATTTTTGATTATGTTACAACATTCATTTGATATATAGTTATTTTTTGTTATCGTACAGATAATCGGAGTGTTCCTTTAAAACTTCTGATTTACATTACTATATACACTTTTATTATACCGTATTTATATTTTTATAATAGTGTATAAATTAACATTAAAATTCACAAGTTTGAACAAAACGTGATTCATACTCTTTCTTCGAAGAAAAGATAATACAACGTGATAAAACTATGATAAGACCGATTTTACATTTTTGGGTCTATCAATTAAGTAATATATCTGAGACCGGTACAATTTTTTTTTTAGGAAATTTATTCCATTAAAAAGTTCTTCCATATCTTCGACGTTCACCGTTGGTCTCCGTACTAAACGCTGATTATTCTGGAACGTAATAGAATTTTTCAATGAATAAACCTTGTCACGAGGTCCTTTAGATTAAACTCTATTAAATTTACAGTCATTTAATTCCCCGGGTCTACTAATTTATATCACATGTCTATAATTTTCGACGTCCCTACTTCCCGTTCTCGTAATAAGAGTAAGACTAATTCTTAACGATGTGTCTCAAGAAAAAGATCACATCATCTATAATTTTCGATGTGGAAAACAAAACGTAAAGACTTTTGAGTTATCACCTAATCCTTTACACCTCTCTTCTGTCTTATTATGTAAAACTATAGGAATTCTGGAACTTACGAAAGGGAACGGAAATCTCATTTTAATTCATCTCATTTTAATTCGACTTTTTTGATTCAACCTCTTGCACAATATATCAAGAACCCTAAAGGTAACTACTGAAGGTAAGGTTCAAGGAGAACACTGACGGAATTTAATTATAAATTTAAAAATAATTTACTAATGATATAGGACCCGTTGTCTAAACCTCCCTCTTCCTCAGGTGTCTTCGTACTCCACATTAAGAATAAAATCATAAATAAAAATAAATAAACCAACACAACCCAGAATCAACGTCGTACACCTGAGAATCGACACCGTACACTCTAGATCAAGGGACTGGTCCCTATCTTAGACACACAGGACGTGACCCTTGTACCTCAGAATCGGTGACCTGGTAGTCCCTTCAGGGTTCTGTACTAAGAAAACTCTCCACAGAGATACAACCGGTTTACAAGACCTTGAAATCATTCGGATTCTTAGTGGACCTCTCGAACACTTTTACGTCTAAAAGTCGTGAGTAGACGTCTCGAAAACTAAGGTGTCCCGACCCCACCTCGAGACCTCAGACTTAACGATACTTCTTGGGTCCATTAAGATTAAGTGTGAGATGTGACCAGACCTCCTTCGTCGTCAATACGTAGTCATGTTTCTTAACACCAATTGTCATCTCTATGTCTCGGATTGCCCTCATAACCCTTACCCCTTTTCTGAACACAGACCACTTTAAATCCCTTCAGACGTTTTCCTTCAGACCAAACTCGACTCGTTACTTCCGTCCTACCGATGTCCACCCATGTCGTTCCACCTCAACGCCCCGCCCCCTCCCTCTTAGTTTCTCCGTCCTCCTTCGTAAGGTCCACCTCCCAATCGGTCGTTTTTCCAGGTATACACTTTCGTGAACCCCTTACCATTTATTAGACTATTCCGGTCTAACACTTCATGGACATCATGATATCATCAACAACAAGTCAACAAGTCAGTACAGGATGAGAAACACTGGGGTACCTGACGTCGTGTGGTCCGAAGGGACAGTAAGTGATAGAAGGTCTCAAACGAGATTTAGTACAGGTAACTCAGTCACCAGTAGGTTGGTAATGTAGGAGACAGCGGGGGAAGAGAAGGACAGGAGTTAGAAAGGGTCATTGTCCCAACATCACCCTGTATGTTATTTCTTTTCTCTCGGTTCATATCTGACACCTCAAGAAACTTCATCAGACTGAAGAAAAATTTCCGTTGTTCTCTGAAACTCCAGAAGATTCTTCCTTACGGTGGTAATACCGTCTTTCGTTTCTTCTTGATTTCTCGGAGAACAACTTTCTCTTTCTCCTCTCACTTTTTCAACCGAATTTTGAGTTGTAAGTCTTTTGATTCTAGTACCGTAGGAAAGGGTAGTGAAGTACCGTTTATCTACCCGTTTGTCACCTTTGTCACTCTTTGACATAAAAAACCCCGAGGTTTTAGTGACGTATACCACTGACGTCGACACTTTAATTTTCTACGAACGAGGAACCTTCTTTGCGATATTGGTTGGATCTGTCGTATAATTTTTCGTCTCTGTAATGAAACGGTTGTTTCCAGGTAGATCAGTTTCGATACCAAAATGGTCATCAGTACATACCTACACTCTCAACCTGATATTTCTTTCGACTCGTGGTTTTTTAACTACGAAAATTTGACGCCACAACCTCTTCTGAAAACTCTTAGGGAACCTGACGTTCCTCTAGGTTGGTCAGTTGGGATTTCCTTTAGTTAGGACTTATAAGTAACCTTCCTGACTACCACTCCGACTTTGAGGTTATGAAACCGGTGGACGACGCTTCTTGACTGAGGAACCTTCTCTGGGACTACGACCCGTTCTAACTTCCGTCCTCCTCTTCCCCTGCTGTCTCCTACTCTACAAACCTACCGTAGTGGTTGAGTTACCTGCACTCAAACTCATTCGAGACCCTCAACCACTACCTGTCCCTTCGGACCGCACGACGTCAGGTACCCCAGTGTTTCTCAGCCTGTGCTGACTCACTGACTTGACTTGACTTGACTTCTTCCTTACGCCGTAGTAATGAAAACGACAGTGATCACTGAGTAATTTAGAAATACTGTTGGGAAATTCTGACCACCGTACTCGAGGGTAAAATGTTGACTTCTTTGACTCCGAGTCTTTATGCTTTAGGACACGGACTCCAGAGTATCGGTCACGGATCGTCTCAGTTACACCTACGACGAGTGATGTTACCCCTTTACGTAGGTAATAAGTAGTACGTCATTTTCCAACAATAGGTTTCACGATCTGTGAGTCAAATAATATGTTTTAAGAAGATTTTTGGTCTATAAGTCAATGTACTAAATTTTTCAATTTAGATTTGATGTTACTTTGCAGTGGATTGTGGCCAGTCTTACTGGTAGTATTTTTTTTAGATGTTTGTTACTTACAACCTCTCCCACACCTCTTTTCCCTTGGGAGAATGTGACAACCATCCTTACATTTAAACCATGTCGGTGATACCTCTTGTCATTCCTCTAAGGAATTTTTTGATCCTTATTTTAATGGAATACTGGGTCGTTAGAGTGAGGACCCGTATATAGGACTCTTTTAGTATTAAGGTTTTCTATGTACGTGAGGTCACAAGTGACGTCGTGATAAATGTAATCGGTCCTATACCTCTGTTGGATTTACAGGTAGTTGTCTCCTTATCTATTTCTACCGTATGTACATATGTTACTTTACAATCGGTATTTTTCCTTGTTTTAACCCAGTAAACATCTCTGTATCTACCTGAATCTCTGACAGTGTGTTTCACTTCGTTCAGTCTTTCTCTTTGTTTATTACACATAATTACGTATATACATCTTAGACTTTTGTAACCCTATCTACTAGAATATACCACGACCTCTTCTGAGAACTCTTAGGGACCCTCTCGTTCCTCTAGTTTGGTCAGTCAGGATTTCCTTTAGTCAGGACTTATAAGTAACCTTCCTGACTACGACTTCGGTTTCGAGATTATGAAACCGGTGGACTATGTTTCTTGACTGAGTAACCTTTTCTGGGACCACGACCCTTTCTAACTTCCGTCCTCCTTTTCCCCTGCTGTCTTTATTCTACCAACCTACCGTAGCGACTGACCTACGTGTACTCAAATTTGTTCGAGGCCTTCAACCGCTTCCTGTCCTTTCGGACCAAACGACGTCAGGTACCGCAGCGTTTCTCAACCTGTACTGACTTACTGACTTGTTGTTGTTAAATGTTTCGTCTTTATCTATGCGTCTACATCTCTTGTTTGCATACCTATGTTTCCTCTTTTCCACCCTTTTCACTTTCCTTAACCCTCTGACCCTAACTGTACATATACGATAACTATGGTACATATTTTATCTATTCATTACTCTTGGATGACCCATCGTGTCCCTGAGATGAATTACCAGACACCACTGGATTTACCTTTCCTTTAAGTTTTTTCTCCCAGACATACATATACATATATATATATATATATATATATATATATATATATATATATAGACTAACTGAAACGACACGTCGTCTTTGATTGTGTTGTAACCTTTTGTAAAAAATATGAACTTATATATATAAAAATTCGATTTAACATAATGTTCAGACTTTTGTCTTCAAGAAATGGGTTAGGGAATCAGGACGAGACCTTATATAAAGACAACAATGGTTCGGTTTGAGTCCAAACGAACGACCTACGTCTGGTCTCGGTTAGATGACTGTGGTCCAACACTACTTCCTTTCTTATCACGAATGAAAGTCCCACGGTTCGTTCCCTTACCCTCTGTCGGAGTCTAGGTGAGGTTCAATCGGAAACTTAATCCTCAAAAATTCCCCCTTTTTGTTTCTTTAGTCCCGATTAGTAACAGAACATTTGTAAAGAATTTCATCAAAACCGTCAGTTCTACGGGTACGAAACGTTCAAAGACCAGACCACCAGGTACTGTCCCCAGCCTTACCCCAGACAATCGAGTAGAGGAGGACCTCTTTGGTGAATTCAGACATACAATTACTACAATAGTTACTGTCGTTAACATCAGTAGACTGACACTACTGGATCTCCCCACCCACCCACCGCCACCCTCCCTCCGTGGTCTCCCTCCCCTATATACACATGTATATCGACTAAGTACGACTACATGTCGTCTTCGATCGTGTTGTGACATTTCGTTACTATGAGGTTATTTTAATTATTTTTTTAGTTATATACGTTTGTAATAAAACTAATAATACGTAACGACTCAGTATGTCACATGACACTGATAATTTTTGACATGTCAAAATGAAAGGTATTTCAATTGTTAGGAGAATAAAAGACAAAGAAACAAAATAAATAAATGACGAAAGATACAAAAGAGACCCGAAGGGACCACCGAGTCACCATTTCTTCGGTGGACATTACGTCCTCTACACCCAAGCTAGGGACCCAACCCTTCTAGGGGACCTCCTCCCGTACCGTTGGGTGAGGTCATAAGAACGGACCCTTTAGGGTACCTGTCTCCTTGGATCACGTGATGTCAGGTACCCAAGAGTTTTCTCAGTTTATACTGAATCGCTGATTTGTTGTAATAGGGGTCTGAGAGATGGTCTATCGATCTTGGGTAACAATGTTAGTGTACTGTCCACAAGAACGTCGGGTTATAGAGAGAAGGAGGTGAGAAGAAAGATGGAAAGTATTAGAGGGCCGATAGAATCGGTCAAGGTACTACCGACAGATCCTTTCGAGTTAAAAGGAAGTGGTAAAATACCCCCTCAAAAGAACACCACTAGAGGTCAAAGGACCTGAGAGGAGGAAGAAGGAACTAAATGAAGAAACAAAATCACGTCGGGTAGAAGTTTATCAAACGATTCTTCCACAGTACACTAAATATTATTCTTTAAATACAAAATAGACCTAGGGGAAAAGACCTCCCGACGAGAACACCGAGTCGACTATTTCTTAGGCGGACGTTACTCCCTCCGGACGCAACCCTTCTAGGGAACCTCTTCCCTTTCTGATGGGTGAGGCCATAAGACCGGACCTCTTAAGGTCCCCAGGTACCCCAGTGTTTCTCACCCTGTCCTGACTCGCTGCAAGTGAAACAAAGGGAAAAGACCGTGTCTCGACGATTTTGAGAACCGTAAGGGGTTCACAACTCTCGTTATCACATAAAACAATACAATTATTCCACTAAATCCTTTCAGGAAAACAGTATCTTCCCAACTCCGAACAACGGTCCCATTGGTTGTGCCTCTTAGCTCCCAACCTTTAAAGTCACGACGGGGGGCTGGAGACCCTTCAGTTCTACCCGACTTCTAACTCAAGTTAGTGGTTACCGGTTAGTAAATTAGTTAATGTGGACACATTACTTCGGAGAAATTTTTACGTTTTCTTACTCTAAATGTCTCTAAGGTCAAACCACTTGTTCTTACGTAGGTATACGGTAGGACATACAACGGGAGTGATAGAGACGTAGACCGACAACAAGTATGGGAGATTATAGGAAACATTATTTGGTCATTAGATTATTCATGTCATGGGAGGGTCGGTTCGGCAAAATGAAAGTCACCAAAGTCAATGGACCCTAGTTGGTGTCAGACTTTTAGAATTTACCTTTTTACGCTCTTTATTTATTAACATTCAAAATTCAACGTGTGACAAGACTCATCGTGTTACTTTAGAACACAACAGAGTGAAGTAGGACGGGTTTTGCACTTAGTAGGGAAGTGGATCTCAAAGACCGGGGATGAGTCAATCATCGGCAGAGGCCATAGTCTCGTTGATAAAGTCATAACGTCGGAACACAGGTTCATTGGGAATAAAATGAACCATTTCCGGAGCTTCGAGTCCTCATCACTACAACCGTTAAGTCTGTGAGGTTTCTCTTCGACGTTTCACGAAGGAAATACATTTTTCCATTTTGAAGAGCTGAATTCTTCCTTTCTTTTTTGTCTAGATGTCATTCTTGTTCACAAGATCGGCACTTTGACACTTCTTCTCCTTAAGTACGATCAGAACGACTGAACGACTGTGAAGTTTGACGTTTACATACCGGTGTCACACTTCATTCACGAATCAATTCTATCTTTTTATTCTAAAAACGACTCTCTGGAATAATTGGATAGAAAATAATGTCAAATAACATTAACAAGAGGAAATACTAATGAGTAATAACAGTAATTATAGAATACCATTGATTAAAATCTAATTTGAAATAGTATCAACGAATACATGTCCTTTTTTTGTCAGAGAGATATGTCAAGTCAACAAATCAGTGATTTAGTACAGACTGAGAAAACACTGGGGTACCTGGGATTGGACGGTCTGAGGAGAAAGGTACCTTAAAGGGTCTGTTTAAATGACCTCGTCCAACGGTAAGAGAAGAGGTCCCCTAGAAGGGTTAAGTCCCTAGCTTGGTCCAGAGGACGTAACCGTCCTCCTAAAAAAAAAAAAAAAAAT